>JANAKD010000483.1:0-18083 GCA_027627215.1 Lecanicillium saksenae | reverse complement strand
CGGGCGTCTCGCGCGTCGTCTCCTGCTTGACGTACAGGTCCTCGGTGTTCTCGCGCACGATGACCATGTCGATGGGCTTGGCGGCCGTCAGCACCGTCTTGACGGGCCGCACGTTGGCGTAGAGGTCGAGGCGCTTGCGGAGCGCGACGATGGGCGACGAGTAGCCCTTGACGGCGTGCGTCGGGGACGAGACGGCGCCGAAGAGCGCGCCCTGGCACTCGCTCTTGAGCGTGTCGACCGTGGCGTCGGGCAGCGCCGTGCCCGTCTTCTCAAACGTCTCGAAGCCCGCCTGCAGGTTGACAAAGTCAAACTTGAGCTTCAGCGCCGCGGGGAGCGCCTCGAGGACGCGCCGGCCCGCGGGGATCACCTCCTTGCCGATGCCATCGCCGGGGATGAGGCCTAGACGGGGAGGGGAGCACGAATGTTAGCGATATTCTGGGGGTTTCCTCGGTTGCTGGCCGAGAAGACTAATTGAAGGGAAAGTATAGCAGGCCTGGGAGCTTCATACCGATTCTGAGAGTGCGGAGGGACATGGCTGCTGTTCAATTGAATCTGGAAAATGCCAATGTAGAAGCAGTTGTGCAGACGAAAAAGGTCCGCATTCGCAAAAAAGCAGTCACCATACTTTGGCTCGGCTGCCGACCTCGGATCCGGCTATGTGGAGCTCAGAGCTCTTGCGCCATCATTAGGTAAGCTTTTAATCTATGCGAGAGCTGCATGTGAAGGAAGTATTCTTTCATCTGAATGGTGTTGCATAAATTAATAAATTGATTGATTTGGTGATTGCGTCGCATCGCGTCCTCGCTGGATGTGCGGTTGCCGTTCTAGGCTTTGCTGATTTTTGGTGGCGACCTAGATCGAGGCTCTGCAGCTAGGCTTACGCCTGACAGGTTGACGTTTAATGACAGAAACGTAATGGGAATCTGCAAGACCCTCATCGGATTGCACCTGAGATCGCGATTTGTGGATTTTGCATCTGCCACATCTCTCGTCTTTTCTTGGACCTTGCCAATGGAAATTCTTGCCCCTCGTGACAGCCACGCCTTTTGCGATTCATTCACTTGCAACTGCCGGTGCCGGCGGTGATGGCTGACGTCCTCTACCACCTATGCTCCCCTGCCACATCCCACCCTTGTAAATTGAAAAACACATACATTAAGCCATCTAAACTCTAGCGCTATCTGGTCAACTACCCCAACCACTTTGGTATGTAAAGTAGTTGCCGCTGCTGCATCATAAAACCTCTTCATGGTTGTTTGCCATGCCTGCTGTGTGGGACACTGATGCATTGAATGTGCGGATGCGTAGTCTATGTGCGTCTGCTGCCTCCAACACCTCACGCATGTCGACCCTTTCCCGAAAGTAGGAGAAGCATCCTGATTCTATTCATTTTTTCTTCTTTTTTATGTTTGTAAATTCCCAAAACGGCAGCCAACCTCCCTTAGTCACACCCTCCGTCAGCTGCAGATACAGTGGTGATGGCGTCCTCAAAAGCGTCGATAAATCCATCATATAACGCATTCGTTCCTTGAATCGACATATCTGTTCCGAAAAAAAGGTCTGTCCCATCCCCAAATAAAAGACATCTCAGATGCCGCGCCAAAGCCTTGCAATCACCAAATTCCTCCGCCCATTCATCGAGCAAGAGTTCAAAGTTGACAGACTCCATATCCTCGATTCGAGCATCTCGCGCCTTGTCCCAGTCGTCCACGCTCCATCTATGAAATCGACTATTGCGTTCAAGCGTGCCGTTGTTGCTAGCCTCTGCAATTACTTGCAGTAGAACATAAAATAGCGCCTCCAAATCATGGCGATATGTATGCGGGTCGTAATTCATCAGCCCGGCGGCCCGGAATTCTTGGGTACCTGAGATGCTATTCCCCGTCGGGGTCTCCTTGGTCAAATCCATTGCGACGTCAAAGTCAATCAAGATGCCCTTCCTCGTAGTTTCATCGATAAGTATGTTTCCGATAGAGATGTCTCTATGAAGGACATTCGCGTCCTGCAGCAGCGCTCGATGTGTCTGCGCAACATCGCGCAGAACCCTGAGCAGTTCTACCTTGTCTCTAAATGTAGACAATGGTTGGCATATCGGGGAGAAAACTAGGCACATGCATGTACGATTGCGGAATGGATCTCCGGTCCTCTCGCTGTATCGTTCAAGTGCAGAGCCTGTATCCAGCTCTTGCCCGTCATCCAGCAACCGACGGTAAGGTTCATTGCGTACCCCAGCTCGAAGCTGAGCAGTGTCGACAATCTTTGTGTCGTACACCAGTCTAACAACGCCGGGAAAACTTTTGTCCTCGATGGTGTGGAAAATATCTTCTTCTTTCGATTTGTGTATGTCTCTCCACTTGAACTTTACAATGTGAGTCCACTGGTTCTCATTTGCTTTGCGTGCGAAATAGCAGAGCAACCCGTCACTAAATAAACTGTCTCTGGCCACAACCGGCCGTTTTAGGAGTTGCAGAGTAGCATTTGGCGTGCGAAATGCTAACACATCCGTACCTTGAACTGCGTCAAACACTTTTTCAGCTCCTAATTCACCCGAGGTCATGCGCCTGAGTGAGGCAATATTCGACGCAATTTGATCGCAGTCATCGACGAGACTTAGGGCTGGGCTTGAATACATGCCGCTGCGATCGAAAACCCAGAATTCAACAGAAGACTGACACAAAAGGATTCCGTGTAGGAAGAATCTCATTTCCTCGGTTCGAAAAACATGATTTGCCATACAATAGAGATGAACCAGGCCGGCTTGGTATGTTTCCAATGAATCGGCAACATGACAGATTGCCCCAACAGTTTGCGCATCACACTCCCCACGCTGTTGTGGTACCATGATGTGGACGCCACTGCTCATCCATAATGTTGCTTCTGTTATCTTATAGGGCATCCAGATCCAGTTATCTTCTGGCTGCTGAGCCTTGAGGAGGGTCACCAGCCATCCGGATTTCTCCCCCAAAGATTTCGGTGGTGGCGGTGGGCTGTTTTCTTCAAATCGAGGACCAGACTCTGTAGCATCAACGGAAGCGCGAGGGCTCTCAGGTATTTCATCTGACGAAAAAAATTTCCGGAAGAAGGCGGGATAAGGACCAGCAATACAGCCGCTGCGAATATCCTCGAGCGCTGCAAGGTAGCTTGAATGGGTTGAGAATGGTGCCATCCTTAGTAGACCTCCGATAGGCACTTCAGCAGTAAAGAGGAGAAGCAAGGTAGGAACTTATTGCTTCGTCTTAATATAAACTGAAATCCCGCGCTGCTGCCTGGGTAGGGAGGCTTGTTTGGCATGGCCTGAGCTAGTGTTGACGCTTGGTCGCGGGGAACGGTTCCAGACAACACTACGTGGAAAATCCGCAAAGACGAATGGCACTGGATATGAGTCATATGAAATGCAGCCTGCCAGTAGTTGTACGACGGTACGGAAAGTCTGCGTTGTCGGTGTAGAGATATTGGTTGTACAAGCTGCCAGGAGTGGGGTTAACAAGTGACGAGAATGACTGGACAATTGACCGCGGCAGCCAACTTGGCACGTTTCACAAGGCATCACGTGCGATGCAGTAGCTATTTCAAAGCGAGAAGACTGCGTAGTAACTGGTGAGGAATTATCCTCCCAGTGATCAATAGAGCCATTGCTGATTACCATCGACTATCAATAGCGTGCCCCCTGTTACCGATCCCATTGTCTTCTTTGTGCTAGCATCTCCATGATACCATGGCACCTTCCTAGGTACTACCGATAGTCAAGCGTATGCCGCTGTAGGTAGCCGTAAAGCAATATTGGATAAACTCATGTTGATATTGTTTGAAATATAGAGCATGAGAGCAACAGCATGATTTAAAGCGCATGTTGTATTACGCCGTTCGGCTATAAAGATGCGAATCAATCCACGGTATGGACCGCTGCCAAAATAAATCTCACTCCTCATCACCAGAAAACTACAGACTGAAAATCTTCTCATCTTCTTACTTCGTCGGTTGTGAAAAATGACAAAGTTCATTCATTCTATGCTGCCTGCCAGCCGGTACAACTTGCTTCCGCTGATTGCGGATAATGACAAAGTGCCGGAGGAACACCAAGAAGACCTGGAATTTCTCCAGTCTCTTCTCAAAAAGCATGAAATCTCGAGCGGCGTTTCAATTCGCCTGATTCATAAACACTTTGACGCGAACGAAGGCGAAGTGATGGTCTTTGACACCGTCACTCTTCCTGGACAGGGCAGCATCCAAACTATGAAGCCAGTTCTCGCCACGCCGGAGCTTCATGTCAAAGGAATGCACTACTTTGTTGACTCCAACAATGACTTGCAAGCCTATGAGTATACGACAGGCGAAGTTCCCAACATTGGTCCTTGTGAAGCATTTATGCAAGAATTTTGCTCCTACGTGGCAAGCCGATCTCTCCAGTCCAAGTTCGGGCTGAAGATGGCAAATAAACACTCGACTGGAGAATCAAGCTGGACTGAATATGAAATGATTGATAAACGTGTCACAATCATGTTCCCTGGCGCAACGCCTGTTCCGCAGGCAGAATGTGATGACAACTTCACAGTCTGCACCGAGTGGGGTCAACCAGACATTGACGACCAGGGCCCGAGCGTGTGCAACCACAGTACCAAGTGCTCTCATTGCACCCACTGCCCGTCACATCGATCAAACAACCAGTCATCGATGACAACTGGGGATGCAGAGACCGGATACAGCATCGGTGGCCACCTGGCCTTACCTGGAACCCCTCTGTACAAAGTCATCCACTCGGCTATTGGCGCAGCCGCATGAGGGTTTCCCAAATTCAATACCACACGGCATTTTTTTCTGGGCTTTTAAAATAGCTTAGTTTTTTTTAATGTCATTTTGCAATCCTTGCTCTATATAGTGTCCCCTAAAATTCCGCGAACCGTACACAATGCTATCGTAGACTGGCGCTCGCCGCGAGTGTACTTCGGTTTTAATCCGATGGACGCGTTAGCCCTGGCGACCATTTCGATATAAATGCAGCGCTGCCAAGAAATTAACAGTCAATTACCCATTCACGTCATGTTTATTCGCTATAATCCCACTAAGGCTGCGCAGCTGCAAGAGAGCCTTACCACCAAGCGCTTCGGGGAATGTGGTGGGACAGCCAGCATATATACTCGGCATATACCCCACGTTACGACGTCGCTCGCATACGCAATGCCATTTTCGCTCGTTAGGCCTTTCCACATCATTCAAGCATTCTGCACTGCATGATGACATCTGGCTCGTTTTCGGGGCCTCCTCCCCTCCCGCCATACATTGTTGTATTTGGACCTAGGAGCAACTGCACGTTGGAGCTGTGCCCGTTGGTATACTCTGTGTACAAATATCGGCCTAGCCTCGCTGCTAATGTTCTGTTTCTTGCACTATTTGCACTGGCCGGCGTTATTCATTTATGTCAGGGCATCAAGTACAGGACCTGGTTCTTTGTTGCATCAGTGACGGTGGGCTGCGTCTCCGGCATCCTGGGATACATCGGGAGAGTCATGTTGTACTATAACCCGTTTCAGTTTTCAGCATTTTTGCTGCAAATGAGTGAGCTGTGACCAAAACTTCTATATGCCGGGACTAATTGAGTACAACTGTAGTTTGTGTTACTTCTGTGCCAGTGTATTTGTGTGCAGCCATTTATGTGACGCTCGCCAATACCATAGAAGAGCTGGCACCCGAACTGTCGCGTGTGCCGCCGAGAGTTTTATACTGGTTTTTTATCCCAATAGATTTAACGTCTTTAGTCATCCAGGCTATTGGTGGCGCATTGACAACAGTTTCAGAAGGGACAAGTGCAGCCGGCATCAACGTGGCTTTGACGGGGTTGGCTTTGCAGGTATTGACCATATGTGTCTTCTGCGGTCTTATGGCAGATTACATGGGCAGGTATGTGAGGTCATCTCGAGGGGAGAGACGGCCAAGTCTGCTGTTTAAGCAATTCTTCGCGTTCCTGTCTACTGCCATTGTCCTCATCACCGTGCGCTGCATATACAGACTTGTCGAACTCCATCAGGGATATCGCGGGAAGCTGGTACAGGACGAGGGCTTGTTCATTGCGTTTGAGGGAGCGTAAGTAACGATGCAGCTGCAGCGAAATGAAGAAACTTGGGGGCGGCTAACACCTTGGCTAGGCTTGTCTTGGCTGCTGCATATGCACTTGCATTAGGGCATCCAGGGCGCATCTTTGGACAGGCAAAGCCTGTTGATGAAACAGCACCGTCGGGCAGCGTCAAACTGCACGACATGCCGCTAATGGGGGATCGCGCATAGGCCAGCGTGTGCCCTTGCAGTAGGGCGAATGCAAGCTGGATCGCGATGTGGCGGTATGGATTTGGGGCCGAGCATCGCAGCAGGCAAAGGAGCGAGCATTCTCTGGATGGGGTACGTCTACTAGACCAGCAGCAGAAAGTTGATCTATGGCGCGCAGAGGAGCGCAACACGAAGCCGTCGCGCGTGGGAGCTCGCCTTCATTTTCGTTGCTGCCTTGAAGCTTCAATATTAGATCTGGTCAGTGCGCACTTCTTCACCAGCAGGTAATGATGCAGAGACGGTACGAGTATTGGCAGAGAGGATCCAGGAGGGCCGCTGGGAAGGCAGCAGGCTAGCCTTGTCTTGTATGGTACCAAGTGGAGGGCTCGTTAAATTGCGAGACATTGTGTGGTCGCCCTCGAAACAGGACAAAGTCGCATGGCGGCGGAGGTGTGCGGACGCCGTGGAAACGGAGGGCCCACTGAAGTATTGTTTACATTGGCGGCGGGACTATTTTGGATGAAATGGAGGGGACGGAGGCCCGCGCTGAGGATGGGAACGAGGATGAATTGGACGAAGATGCAGAGGTATGTAGATGGAAGATGTGTGGGAGGCTGTTTGGCAGGTGACATGAGGTGACACTCGAAGCCGTGGGAGTGTTGCAGTGGTGTACAGCGGTGAAGGGTGATGCGGTACCTGCAAATTGTACCTGTACCCGTGGCTTGGCCGGCCAGGTACCCGCGTCCATTGTTCCCCGCCAAGCAGGGCAGTCAAGGGACAAAGGTACTTGCCCTCCTGCCAATGCCAACAGCCCATGACTACCTACTAATAACTCCGTGCATTTGTCGACGTTAATTTGTGCCCCGGCTAAATCAATAGTCACTCCATTACCCATTACCTACCATCCATACCCATACCCATCACCCATTACCTCACGGAGCAACTGACCCAAAAGAACAACCCTGCGCGTCAGCCTAGCCTGGTCCTCCCGGTGTGCCCCAACTGAGCGACCCCTGATTTCTGATTTCTGCTGGTGACCCGCGTCGAGGCGCGCCGCCACCTTTACCTCCAGTACTGACTGGTATATCCTCGCCTGCAGGCTGCACCCACCGGGCTGCATCTCTCCACGCCAATACCAACTCCAAAACCGCTCCCACACACGCTACCGCTCCTCCGTACCTTGCATCCCTTGCCTTGCTCCCGAAGCTTGTCTGGAACTTGGAACTCTCCCTCCTGTCATCTGTTCATCATTTTCCGGTAGGCTTAAACTTTATTCACCCGAATCCGAGCGTTTACTGGCGTCACCGTCACCTCTTGTCCCTCTTGTCCCCCTCATCTCCCTCCTGAGCCCACCTCCCAAAGACAACACAATACCTGCCGCATACCGGATAGAAACAAACCACGCCTCCTCTGGCACCGAATTCGCGGGTCCCTGCGAGGACGCCTCGTCCACCACCGTCGTCATGAGCCAGGTCAAGAACCTGCGTGCCATGTTTGAAAGCAAAGGCGACACAAGCCCGCCAGATAGCAGAGGACGCTCTCCAACAGGTGGCTCAACCCCAGCATCAGCACCGCCCTTCTTGGTCGCCCGCCCACGCAGCATCCGCTCGCTCTCTTCTACCCAGTGCAAATCGACAATCTGCGAATGATCAATTACCTCCCGCTAGCATCGGTGCCTGGGTAATGCATGTTGTTGGTTCGGCTGTGGCGCAGAGAGTGGGCTGCTCGTTCGCGCGCTACCAAACCTTGATTCGCTCGCGTACATTTCGCTAACGCACAATCTCTCCAAACAGAAGCTTCAACCACTTCAGAAGGTCCCAGACCCCTCTCTAAAATTAGAACCAACTTTGTCGCCGTAGAAAAGGACGGCCGCATCGGACTGAAACGCGACCAGAGCGGTGATTCCAGCGTCTCTCGACGACGTCTCAGCAACGACACAGAGCCCAGCCTCTATCGCACCAGAAGCAAAATGTCTACTCAAGACGATTATGTTCGGGCCCCGGCCGCCGAGTCCATCCCCGAGGCTCCAGATGCCAGCGAGCAGCCTGGCAACAGCTCCGAAAAGGCCGAGAGCTCCCCAGCCAAGACCAACGAAGCGACTCCAGCCAAGGTTGCTGCCTCGCGTCCCTCGACGACGGCAGCTTCCAAGACAACAACGAMGCCTGGAGCCTTGTGAAGAGCGCGGTGCGGTGCGTCGGCGCGCCTGCCAGCGGGTTAATACGCACCCTACAAGAGCTGTAGAGGGGCACGAGCTCCAAAGGGTCCCCTCAAAGAACCCCAGATAAATCCCCTGCACGGCTGAGTTATGGTGGCTTATACCAGCGGACCAGTCTCGTGTTGCTGCGTGGCTAGTTGGCTCGGTCAGGTCAGGCTGTGAAGAAGGATGCAGTAGGAGCAAGTTGGTTTTGAAAGAGGAAACGAAAAGAAAAGAGACACAGAGATGGAAAAATGGTCCGACAAGGCCACCGCAGCCCCAGCCTGGTTTGATCAACAGGGAGCCTGCCCACCAGCACCAGCGGCACGAAAAAGGCAACATGGCTGGATCTGGAACCGCTGGAGGCATGAGCGAGAACCTGGCACATGGCACAATACGTATAGCGTTGGCTGGAGCAGCAGGAACCACTGATAGCCTGCTTGCAGGGATCATTAGCTGCAACTCGCAAGGCAGCGGGCAGGGACGAGCAACAGCACAACAGCTAACTTAATACATCGTTATTACGAGGCACAGGCGGCGGCGGGTGCAATACGCTGTCCCACTAAATACGGAGCACCACAAGCAGCAAGGCACGCAGGCCGCCCAGGCCCCAGCGAGTCTGGCACCAAGTCAGCGCGTCTTGTTTGCGTGTGACGTTGAGCAAGCCATAATAGCCCTTGGAAGCAGTGGGTAACCAAGTGTAAATCTAACCTATTGTTGGACATGAATTGTCGCTGGAGCACATGGTTAGATTGCTGATACCAGAGGACCACTGGTACTATAGGTAGGTAGCTAACGAGCTGCCAAGACCTTGCACCTAGTCAGTCAAAGTCTCCGAAGAGAGGAAAGAAAATATAGCCAAATTGGAAAAAATGTACAAATCGAGAAAAACACACGACGCAAAACCTGGTGTTGAGCCCGCCACGCCGGATCTGATTCATCTTGTCACAAGTCCCCTGAGACACACCCTCCTCGCGCTGTACTATGACGCAACAACTGCCTATCCAAGGCCCCCTCCAGCGGGTTAGTGTCGCTAAACTTGCAAGGCTTACCCGCTGAGGGCCTGAGGCTCGCCCTTGGCTGGCCCTTGGCTGATCGTCAATACAATAATAAAAACACGTAACAAGGGCTCGCCTGGTATTTGATAACACTCCTTGCTAATATCAGTTGCTGCACTGTCCCGACCGAGCCCGGCAACTAGTACCTTTTCATCTATTCAAGTCACGTAAACGATTCGACAACCGGCCACTTGCCCAATTTCACTGTTACCGCTAGCGTCTGCTCCTCTCAGCGAGCTCCAGGCCTGTCAGGCGTCCCGAGCTGCTACCTATTTCGGGCGCGAGACCCCGCGCTAGCTGGGTACCTGGTAATGGCACCAAGGCGCAAGGTCAGGGCATGGGCGGCTACGATACGAGCCTGGCAGTGGATTGTGGCGTCGCGAGTCTAAAAAAGGTTCTGGCTGTGCAAAAAAAACGACATCAAGTATCTGTATTTATAGTCCTGCAATTTTACCGCCGTGTATTCAAATGACAGGAACGCGACAGCTTATCTGCCTCGTCTCACTTGGACCTGCAGGACACGCCGCTACCTTGCAGCCAGACCTGAGGCTCAGGACTCCATCGCCAGGCAACAGACCGGGTCTCGGTATGCCTATTTCGGTAACCTGCCACTTAGGTACCATGCAATAGTGTACCGGGTAGCAGCAGCACTTTAGAGTTCTTCTTGAATCACCTTTTCTTCGGAAGAGAATGCTACGAAACGTCGGGAATAGCAGAAGCCGCAGGTGAAACGCCGTATCGGATATCTGAGTGAACCGAAATAAATGTTCGTAGACGCTGTGGCGGCATTCAGATCATCTGCCTTGTAGAGTACTTTCCTATGGTCCTGTTCTGTGCCATATGGACGGCAGCCTTGGCCGATAGCTGACACTGAGAATTGTATTAGACTTAATAATATCGAACTACCGCTTATAGATCCATCACTACACACACGTGAAATAGCCTCCGAGTCGATCGAAATCAATTATACAACTCGTCATCGTGGTTCAGTCATAGCCTGTGAAGCATCAACCACGATTAGATAAGGCGGGCCAAAAAATATTCGCGCCCACTTCAGCGTCGCCACCTGCAGTCATCGTCTTTCCCCATAGTCTACCCATCGCAAACAACCCCAGGAGGCATGTGGCTGCGGAGAATCATGACGGAAGCAGTGAAAAAAGTTCCCATACCCGCCAAAGGCGTCGACTACCGCGGAAAGGTTGTCCTCGCCCCGATGGTGCGCTCAGGAGAGTTGCCATCCCGGCTGCTGGCGCTCAAGTACGGCGCGGATCTCGTCTGGGGTAAGTGACGGCGCAGGATAGCCGGACTCGCGCCTTGCAGGAACCAGGGCTAACAATGTTCTTTTTATTTCCCGTCGCATTGCAGGCCCCGAGACCATCGATCGTGCCATTATCGGCACCACGCGCAAAGTCAACGAGCAGACGGGATGCATCGAGTGGTGTCGCATTCAGTCGCACGGCCAAAAGGAGCCCCCTCCCGACGCCAARACGAGCGTCAWCTCCCTCGCCCAGAGCTGGACCGGCAATGGGAGCCCGTTGACCGAGATGGCCAGCAACGGCCCTGCTTCGCCCATTCCTACTCCCTCGGGCAAGAGCAACCTTATCCGCCGCATCTCCAGCCGTGCCTCGCGCAGCATCACCAGCCGTAGAAGGCAATCCTCGGCTGCTCCCTCTGGCCGCGACAGCAGCGTTGGTCCCTGCTTCCTCCGAAGACGCTCCGACAGCAACACCGGTGCGCCTCCCGACTTTGCTCCCGCTCACACCGACTCCGAATCCGATTATGACGACAGAGACGAATATGGCTCTCTGCGTTCCAACAACTTCATGCTCGACGGCCTGGTCCGCGATGCCCCTAATCCTCCCGCCCGCAACACCAGCTCCCCCGTTGGCGGCAGCTCAACCACCATGGCTGGCCCGGTGATTCCTCTGCAGCTCCAACAAGGCATCTGGCTCCGCAAGATTTCCAAGAAGAGCCGCTCAAAGAGGATACGCCTCCAATACGACCCGGACTCGAACAAGCTTGTCTGGGACAAGGCTCGTCCTCAAAAATCACTGCACGTCGACGAAATTCGTGAGATCCGCACCGGATCCGACATTCAGCAATATGGGCGTGACTTCAAGATTCCCGAATCTGAGCGCTCTACCTGGTTCTCCATCCTTTACTCTGTTCCGGAGCGCTCCAAATCCAAATTCATGCATCTCATTGCTGACGACACTGAGACTTGCAACATTTGGACCACATTTCTGCACGCCATGCTGCGCCATCGCCAAGAAGTCATGACCTCGCTCATGTCTTTCAATGACAAGGCCATTGCCCAGTACTGGCAAACCGAAATGTCGAAGCAGCCCGACCTAGGCGGTGCTGCTGAAGAGCTAGACCTTGCTGGTGTCATGCGCGTTTGCCAAAACCTGCACATCTACTCTTCGCCCATCATTGTTCAGGCCAACTTCCGCATTGCTGATGCCCGCGCCCGCGAGCGCCTAAACTTTGGTGAATTCCTCGAGTTTGTTCGCCTCATGAAGCAGCGCAAAGACATCCGCTACATCATGCACTGCAACTCGGCCAACCCTGAGCTGGGCATGACTCTACCCGAGTTTCTCACCTTCCTGCGCGATGTGCAGGGTGAGGAAGTCGATGCCAACCGCTCCACCTGGGAAAAGTCCTTCCTTCGACACGCTCGCAAATACCGTCCCGAGGGTACTCCTGAGGGCCCTGAAGAGCTCATGTGCGAGGACGCCTTTGTGGCTTTTCTCAGCTCCAGACATAACACGCCTGTCGCTGATGAGCCTCAGGACTACACCCTGGACCGCCCCATGAACGAGTACTTCATCTCCAGCTCACACAACACCTATCTCCTCGGCCGACAAGTTGCTGGTAGGTCTAGCATCGAGGGCTACATTTCTGCCCTGGTGCGTGGCTGCCGCTGCGTCGAGGTTGACTGCTGGGATGGTCCTGATGGCCAGCCTCAGGTTGTCCACGGCCGCACCCTTACTACTTCCATCAGCTTCAAGGAAGTCATGACCACTATTAACAAGTACGCTTTTGTCAAGTCCAACTTTCCTCTCTGGATCTCCCTTGAAGTGCACTGCAATGCCATGCAGCAGGCCATCATGGCCGACACCATCAAGGAAGCGTTTGGCGCCCGTCTTGTCACCGAGCCTCTCGATCCTACTTCTGACAAGTTGCCGTCGCCCTCGGAGCTCATGGGCCGCATCCTTATCAAGGTGAAGGAACCCCGCATGCGTGACGACAGCAACATGAGCAGCACTTCAGTCATTGCCCAAGCTACCCGCGGCCGTGGCAACAGTGTTGGCTCCGCCTCCCAGCACGCTCACGCCTCGCAGAGCTCGTATCGGCCGCTGAGTGAGTGCCCTCGTTTGAGGGTTTCCACTTGGCGGTAATGCCAACACCACGATGCCACGTCATCCACGAACACAAAAGACATAGAACGATAATGCCCACCCCTACCTGGCGAGCCACGCCGCCGCATTCCGACGCATGCCACTGCCGACGCATGCGTTCTGGCCTGGCCGCTTTAATCTTATTCCATTTATTCATGCACATACAAGAGACGGTCGATTCAAATACCTACTTCGTTCCGGGGCGTTCGGACCAGAGACACGTTAATGATTTAATTTGGTGTTTCTGGTGAATTTGGGAAAACAGTCATTATTGCTACGAAAGAGAAATGTACGATGGACATGGGAACCAAGGTCTGCGCTGGCGGCTCTCAGAAACGCGACGACGCTGGCAAAGGTGGAGGTCACCCACGTCTAAGGAGGAGGTAATTGCAATGTAATATGAGTTTGCTACAATATACGTTATTGCATAAACTGTCTGCCCTTGTGAAGTCTTGTGCCTTTTTTTCATCATTCCAAAGTGTGGCATGTGACTAGGATTACACTCATGTTTTCGTGAACTGCTAACGCATAGTGAATTGATATATTACCTTGGAAGCAGTCTGCGGCGCCGCGCAGTTTTACATAGCATGAAAGTGATGTTAGCGAGTACATTTCCTACTGCTCATCTATAATATAACTTCAAAATAGACCGATTCTCAGCGCACCCTTCGGGCCGCCACAAATGCAGCTTGTGCTTTATATAGAGCGCTGTGTACTCACTTTTCTTCAATGGTGCGGCTTAGCAGGTGTCTTCCGACTATGCGTGAAGAGTCCCGTGAAGCATACATCGCGGGCCGCCTGTTGGGTCGCCTCTTCATGCTGGGCAGATGTGTAAGTGTGGCGCAACCGCGGGTGCTTGTTTCGCAGCCTGTATTGCCATGTCATACCAGTTTGCTACCATATACATTATTAAATAAGTACTCTGCCATTTTTGAAGTCTACCACTTTACTCTAGTTATATATAAATGGTTGTCTGGGACTGAGTTAACCTCTTGGGTCGGCCACAAGTGCAGTTTTCCCTTTGAACCAAGAATCCGATGCTTTATCCCCGCCTTCCCCAGTCGCCCCTGATATAATATTAGATACAGAAAAGCAGGTTTTTTAGTGGCATATTACGGCTAAATTGGCCTACATCCTTCTGATCAGCAGATAAGACAAAAAGATTCCACTGTCCAGCCCCTCCTCCAACTGCAGTCCTTGCCTCCGACAAGACTACCACGTTCAATACGTCTGTTTGTGCAAACTAAACGCGTGAAATTTCTCCCCACAAATATTCATTTAAAGCAAATTAAAGATATATTTAAACTCAATTGTTGGCTCTTGCTCAAATCGCCGAATTTCTTGTAGATTGCTGCGTCAGTGTTTGGGCCAGCAAGTAAGTAGCCCAAACGCGTCTGCCGACTTAACAGACAACTTGGAGCAAACGGGGGACTGGCAGTTGACAGTCCGCTTCGCCTCGAGTTCTCTCTATGCGCAATTAGCCCGTATTTACTCTGGCGAAAATTTTTTCTCGCAAGGCAAACGCGTGTTTAATTTTTCTACTCTGGGCCGCCGCCATTTACATTCCGTTTTCCAAACTGCTGCACCTTTGTAGAGGAAGCACAATTGGCATAGCACGGCTCTGTCAGCTTGCCACGGTATGTATTTGTTTTTATTGATATAATCTGGGCCTATTTATTAATGTCTTTCAAGATTTCACCATGTCAGCCGACACACGGCCTCAGATCATGAAGTTTGATCTCAGCGACATCCCCAATCCCCCCATGAAACACGCAGACCAGGCGCACAAAGCCGTGCGCTACTACCAGACCTATGCTGCCCGGATGACAAGAAACGAGCAACTCCTGTGCATAGAAAAAATCAAGGCTCACGATTACACGCCGCACAACTCCAAGCAGTCGGCGGTCGCGCACCACAAGATCTACCGGCGCATGAGGAACCGCAAGGGTGGCACCCACTGGGTGCCCGAGGAGATACACTTTGTCCACTGGCTCCTGTGCAACGCATCCATGGAAAATGTCAAGTGGCTTCAGAACTGCGCCCAGGTTATGAGATCCGCGGGCATTTCCGATCGCGAGCCTTGCTTTGGCGAGTATCAGAAGCAATACCTGACAGCATTTGAGTGCTTGGAGCTTCCACCCATTGACATATATGCCGCTGCATATACCGGAAGCACGATTGATGTCAATGAGCCCACGCGTACACATAGAAAGTCGGCAAGAAAGGACAATTCCAAGGACAATGAAAGCGATCAAGACGGCAATATTAGAGAAACAAGAGCTCAAAACACACGCAGGCAGAATGATAAGAAGCAGAATGAAGAAGTAGGCAAAACTTCTACAAAAGAGAATAGCGGAAAGCCTAACAAAAAGCACACAGGAATACTACAGCATTTTTAACTGCGGACCGACACAGGCGATTAATAGTGACAATTTCGACTCTTCATATTCTGATAGTAGTATCTCGTCTAGTGAAGAGAGCTGGGAAAATGAGAGCTACATAGCGACAGAGCCTCACGACAAAGATACAGACAATTCCAGTGACTTAAGCAGGGGTGATAGCACAGGCGACAAATATAGCGACAGGGCAAACGACCAGGGAGCTGCCGTTCTAAATGAGGACACTGCCTCTCGCGGTGATTTGAGTGAAGATCGACCTGCTGCCTTAGTGCAACACCTTGCAGAGTGTATTATAAGCTCTGAGACCTTCAAGACACAGCAGGAGATTCACTCTCAAGAGCACGGCAAAGAATTTCAGCTGCTACGTGACAAGATGGAAGAGGGAGACAAGGTTGCCCAAGAAAAGATCAACAAACTCGAAGCAAAAGTCAATAAACTTGAAGCTACAAACGATGGACTTAAAGCTACAAATGATAAACTTGAAGCTAAAATCGATCAACTTGAAGCTACAGTGCAGGACAACAAGAGAAGATTTAACAAATTTTGCCAGGAAAGGGCTATTAAGAAAGAAGAAAAAGAAAAGTCTAGACACGAAAAGAAGAGGAAGAGGGAGGAGGACTAAAACGGGTAATGGAAACATGGATATTAGAGGTTAGGGACATTGTCGACATTGTGGACATGAAAAAAAAAAACGGTGCTGTATGTAGGACATTTGTCGGATGGATTAAAAATTGCTCCGCTCAAGACAATAACAGACTAGATATTTAACGAGTTTGCTTTTATAACTGATATAACTTTGCTGGCGGTAAATAAGGAGTAAGTTTGCATTGTGGTAAGCGGGTTGTTGATATGTGTAGATTTGACACTCTCTCACGGCACCGCCACCCGTGCCCTGGCTGGGTATTCGCCAATGGAAGGGTTGCTGGGGTGTTTAGTCGACAGTGATTGAGAGCAGCACCATTTTCTAAACCGGCAAGGAAAAAAAGGGGGTATGTCATTTCGTCAACATCCTTTGCAGAATGCAGTTTTTGTCTGATATGCGGGCGCGCCCAAGACGCTCTAAACTGTGTGTGCGTGTGCGTGTGTGTGTTTGCTATAAAATGGTGTTTACAAAAACGAGCCCAAAACATGATATGATGATGGTAATGATAAAAAAAAAAAGCGAACGTGGCTACAACCCAGGGTTTACAAAACAACAACAACAACACATCTGTTTTCTTCATTCAAACCCATGCAAAGAAGCATCCCCATGATCCTCGTTACTCGGCCAGCACCGGGCTCGCCAGCGGACTGACGGTATCCAGCGGCGCGGCGTGCAGCGCGGGACGACCCTCTGCCGAGGACGACGCCTGAGCGCCGTTGCTGCCGCTGTCGCCGCCGGTGGCCTTGCGCAGCAAGACGCCCTTGACCCAGTCGGCCACCTCGTCGTCTTCCGTGGAGGAGCTGAGGGCCAGCTGGCGACCTGCTCCGCCACCTGCTCCGCCTCGTCGCCCTCCTCGGCCTCTTCGGTGATGGTGTAGGGCTTGGAGAGGGAGCTCAGCCAGGGGTGCTTGAGCATGGCGGCGTACGTGGGCCGCTTGAGCGGCACCTTGTTGGTGCAACCCTTGACGAAGTCGTGCGCGTTTTCCGAGTAGCCCTCCTCGGGGAGAGTAGGCGGTTCACCTTCGACAATGGCCTGTGGTGGTCTAGGTTAGCATGTTTGTACAACCTTGGAGGGGTAGAGAGGAAGGGGACTCACGTTTAATTGTCCGAAAATCGTCGACGACACTTCTGGCGGATACGGATATCGTCCCATGGCGCACTCGATAATCGTCAGGCCCAGACTCCACACGTCGCTCTGCACGCTGTACGTGCCGTCCGCGTTGCCAGACTGCGCCATGCCGCCGCCCGATATCCGCTCGGGCGCCATGTAGCTCTGGCAGCCAATGTTTGTCTTGGCGATGCTGGCGACGAGGTTGCCGCTGACGCCAAAGTCGCAAATCTTGACCTGGCCGCGCGTGTTGACGAGGATGTTGGTCGGCTTGACGTCGCGGTGGATGATGTTGTGGTCGTCCTTGAGGCACTTGAGGCCGTGCACCGTCGAGTTGGCAATCTTGCGGAGGATGTTTTCTGGGATACCGCCGCGGTACAGCTTGTCAATGGAGCCGCCGTCCATGTACTCGATGCACATGTAGACGGCGCCTTCTTGGTAAAAGGCACCGTAAAAGTCAATGATGTATGGTGAAACACACTCGTGCAGAATCACCAGCTCCTTCAATATCGTCGTAAACTTGGCGTCGTCGAGTTCCAGCCGAATCTCCTTCATCGCCATGAGCATGCCTGAGGTGCCGTCGGCCGGGTCGCCGGAGGTGTCTTCGTCCGACTTGACCTGGTGCGACTTGAAGCCGGACAGGCCCTGGCCGAAGCGCGGCGCCTTGCGTTTTGTGTGTCGCACCNTTGTAGACGGTGCCGTAGTTGCCCTTGCCGAGCTCGCCCACCGTTTCCACCTCGTCGAGCGAAATCTTGAACGTCTGGCCGTTGGCAAAGTTGACGCCCGACTTGGTAATGGTGGCGGCGCCGTCAAAGGTGATCCAGCCCTTGTCCGCGTCAATGTACTTCTTAAAGTCATCGAGCTTCGAGCCGGGCGTCGAGCCGGTCGTGCCAGTGCTGTTGGGCGTGCTTCCGGCGCTGCTTCCCATGTCGGACAGCTTGGGCGCCCCGGCTCGTCGCATGCCGGGCGCCGGGCTGGCGGGCGAGGCACCGCCGCCCATATCGGAGAGCTTGAGGCCCGCGC
>JANAKD010000482.1:0-18086 GCA_027627215.1 Lecanicillium saksenae | reverse complement strand
GGACGGCTTGCTCGGTTGTCCAGGACCAGCATAACTAGCATCTGACAGCACCCCAGATCCCGCCCTCGCTGCGTCTGACATCAACCTTGCAACCATCTCTGACGACATTACATCCAACTTCATCTTCTCGTCCTTTTCTTTTTGCTCAGCCGCGCACTTATTTCCAATACCGCGGCGTTGCAGCAATCGCACGACTTGACAACGCAGTCTTGCCACCGACGCTGCCCGCAACTCGACCAACCGCTCCGAAATCGCCGCCATGGGCAAGGCGCAAAAGATGAGCCTGCCTTTGATACCACTTCCTCGGGATACCATCCTGCTGCCAGGACTGGTCCAGAGAATATCTGTCACATCGAGCCGCCCCGATGTCGCGGCCCTGCTCGCGTACGTCTACGAGCGGGCTGCTTCCAAAGGCCCCGACGGTCGCATCGATAGCGTCCCGATCGCGTGCGTCCCTGTCAACTCGCCCTTTGTCGGCCCCAACGGCCAGCTTCTGATCAGCAATGGCGAGGAGCCTGATACATCCGCCATCGAGGAAGTCAGCCCGGGTGCGGCCAAAAAGGGCGATCTGTACCACTTCGGCGTTGCCGCCAAGATCATCGGCATCGATGGCCGAGGTGCAGGCGAGTTCGCTTTGCGCGTTGAAGGAACCTCGCGTGTTCGCATCGACTCCATCACCCGAGAACGCCCTTACTTTGAAGGCCAAGTGACATACTTTACCGATGACAGTGAGTACCTATCCGCGCATTGTCCGCTGGTTCCGACGTTCCTCATGTGCTAACTTGCCACCCTCTCTAGTTGATATCGCCGACAAGCAGCTCCAGGACCTTTTTGCCTTGCTCAAGGCGCAATCCCGCGAACTTATAACCATTCTGCGTATCTCTTCGATGCTGCCACGCACCAAGGCCGGACCTACACTCTCGCCTAGCGTCACCAAACGCTTGGAGCTGCTTATTATGCGACGAGAGATCAAGGAGGCGGGCTTGCTGGCCGACTTCATGGCGAACCTCGTCGAAGCTAGTCATGAAGAGAAGCTTGGCGTTCTGGCTGCTCTTGATGTCAAGGTCAGAATCACCAAAGTCATTGAGCTTCTTGAGCGCCAGGTCGGCGGGATCAAGAACAACTTCAAGATCACGACCTTCACAACCGTTCCTGTCCAGATTCTCGATCGATTGGGAGAAAATCCCGTACGACGACCCAACTCCCCCCAGAACCTCCCCGGCATGTCATTTATGCCACCTCCGGGCGGTAATATGCACGGTGGCAATGATGGTGAGGACCAAGAGGCCAGCGAGATTGATGAGCTGAAGAAGAAGCTACAAAATGCTCAGCTCCCGCCCGATGTCGCCAAGGCTGTTGATAGAGAACTTCGTCGCTTACAGAAGATGATGCCCATGAACCAAGAGTACCAGGTCACTCGCAACTGGCTGGAGACCTTGTCCGAAATTCCTTGGGCCGCCGTCACTGACGACAGACTTGGACCGGACACATTAACACGGGCTCGAAAGCAACTAGATGATGACCACTACGGACTGGAGAAGGTCAAGAAGCGATTGATCGAGTACCTCGCTGTACTCCGCCTCAAGCAATCTATCAATGACGAAGTCGAACAAAAGATTCGCTCCGAAAAAGCTCTCGTACAGCAGCCCAACTCAACTGCAGAGCACGAGGGTTTCCAGCCAGATACTGAGGCCACCCAGCTCCAGTTGCTGAAATCCCAGAAGATGACTGACAAGTCCCCAATCATGCTTCTGATTGGACCCCCAGGTGTCGGAAAGACGAGTTTGGCCAGATCCGTCGCTACTGCTCTCGGCCGAAAGTTCCATCGCATTTCGCTTGGTGGTGTTCGTGACGAGGCAGAGATCCGTGGACATAGACGTACTTACGTTGCTGCCATGCCCGGACTCATCGTCCAAGGTCTCCGCAAAGTTGGCGTCGCCAATCCAGTATTCCTCTTGGACGAAATCGACAAGATTGGCATGGCTAGTGTCCATGGTGATCCTTCCGCTGCTATGCTTGAAGTTCTCGATCCTGAGCAAAACCATACTTTCCAAGACCACTACGTCGGAATGCCTATTGATCTCTCCAAGATCTTGTTTATTGCCACCGCCAACAACTTGGATACGATCCCTGCGCCTCTGCTCGATCGCATGGAAATGATCTATCTTCCAGGCTATACAACGCTGGAGAAGCGTCACATCGCAATGCAGCATCTCGTTCCAAAGCAGATTCGTGCAAATGGTCTATCGGAGGACCAAATCATCTTCAACGATGACGTCGTCTCCAAGGTCATTGAGTCATACACTCGCGAAGCGGGTGTACGAAACCTCGAGCGTGAGCTTGGCTCAGTGTGCCGCTCAAAGGCTGTGCAATATGCAGAGGCCAAGGACAGTGGCCATCTTGAGCAGTATAAGAGAGAGCTTTCTGTAGATGACCTGGAGGACATTCTGGGCATTGAAAAGTACGAGGAAGAGATTGCTGAGAAGACCAGCAGACCCGGTATTGTGACTGGCCTAGTTGCGTACAGCACAGGCGGTAACGGAAGCATTCTCTTCATCGAGATCGCCGACATGCCAGGCAGAGGAACCGTTCAACTCACTGGCAAGCTCGGTACTGTTTTGAAAGAGAGTGTTGAGGTCGCGCTCACCTGGGTCAAGGCCCATGCGTTCGAGCTTGGCCTCACACATGAACCTTCAGCCGACATTATGAAGAACCGCAGCATACATGTTCACTGCCCTGCAGGTGCGATTCCCAAAGACGGCCCAAGCAGTGGAATTGGACAGGCAATTGCTCTTATTTCTTTGTTCTCCGGCAAGCCTGTGCCTCCTACTATGGCCATGACGGTAAGCATCCCGAGAATTCTTATTTATCTCAACGCAACGAGACACTAATATAGCGCGTAATTTAGGGTGAGATATCGCTGCGCGGTCGCGTGACTGCCGTCGGTGGCATCAAGGAGAAGCTCATCGGCGCTCTCCGAGCTGGTGTAAAGACTGTCATTCTTCCTGCCCAAAACAAGAAGGAGGCCAAAGACCTTCCACAAGAGGTTAAAGACGGCCTGGAAATCATTCATGTCAAGTAAGTTCCCCATACGCATGCATGTAACTCGTCGCATGTACATCGTTTTTATGCGACTGTTGGCTGACATGATATCGCTGCAGTCACATCTGGGAAGCAATCCGAGTCGTCTGGCCCTACTCTCATTGGGCTGGCGATAGCCACTTCTCGGGCATCGAAAGCCGGCTGTGAGATTTGACACGACTTTCTGAGGAGAGGAACATCGGAGCGGTGCCCAGACGACGGCATCCGGCTTCAAGGCCGCGGCACCGATGTGTTTGTATGATGGATGCATTTCTTTTATTTGGTTTCTGGATGGTGCAGACATGTCATAGCGATAGGATGATTTTAGTTTCCCTTGGGGGCCAGGGTTCTCTGTTCTCTGTTTTATTAAAAACTTACTTGGATATATCTTATTGCTCCAACTCTCCAGAACGCCCGTCTCGGTCAACACTATGCCTCAACTTATTTCATGCCGTTGGATACTGCACGTTCCAACCAAACCTGTTGCGTCCATCACGGTGCTACAAACAGCTTGCAGGCTATTACTGCGGCTCCCATATTGCTGGCAAAGTTGTTACAGCTGCCCGGGCAGTTTCCCGCGAAATCTCTGCAACGGTTCCACGAGGGCTGTACACCGAAAGCGAGGGGGGAGCAACGCATTGCCTTCACCGACAGCCGCTCCGGTCAACATTACAACTACCCAGGCCGTTATACTATAGTGGTGCTATTGCATTTAGGAGGGCACGGATCTTGCCGGAGATTCTTCCAACCAGGGACAATACGAGGCTGGGTTCATTAGATGTAGGTGACTCGCTGCATAACGGGGCTTAAAGGCCGTAGTTGTATGTAGCAAGGGTACGAGTCGCACACTCCTGGTACGGAAACTCCTTCGCAACCAACCTATCGGGAGCAGATGCTAACACAAGCACGAAATTTAAGGAAGCAAGACCAGAAAGAGCGCACGTTGAGCTACCTCGCCTTCTCGCAGATCCATTAGTCAGTACGAGTACTGCCACTTTGACCACGACTACGATCAAGGCGAAACGCAGCACACTGTTGGTGGCGTTGTTGCGGGGATGGGGTGAATCATGTCCATGCCAATATTAAAACGGGCAGCTTCTATATGAGCCTTCCTGTGCCTTGAATCCCATAGCGAGAAAACTTTTTCACCTTGGGCTGCCTCATTCAATATCGGCAGCCAAAGACGACAGGGATGCAGGCTTCAGAAATCATCAAACACACTCCATCAAAGTAATTGCCTCGCCACCACTGCTTTCGTACGCTCTTCGGCAAATGCGGTCATGCGCTCGCGTGGCCCCTGTGACACGGGTTGCGTGGCTGAATGCGAGGCTGGGTCGGGCACACAGGTGAAGCGTCCGCGAACTTACATGACACCCACCTCGGCCACGGATGCGACAGAGCCAGGCGTTCAAAACTCGAACGAAAACAGAAACAAATGAGAGAAGAGGTGAAATACATACCCGGAGACGTGGTCGCTTCACTGGTGGCGCGCTGTCGCTGGCGGGCATGAACCCTTGGAACCGCTCCCCGATCCTCCACCCCCTCCCTCGCAATAGCCCGGGTGAAAGCCCACGTCTGGCCCGGTGGGACGACACCTTTGCTCCTCCCTTGCTTCGCCCCGAGGCCCTGGACCTTTCAGCCTGCAGGTTCATGCCAGTCCGCGTGAAATTTGTGTCGAGAAAACATCCGGCAAGTCGAGAGTGGAAATCACGAAGGGACGGCATGCATGAGGTAGCGCGACCGGGCGGCAGGGGGGGTTGCGAGCCGGATGCACAAGGGGGGAGGGGGGGGAGGTGGGTGAGCCGCTGCGTCCGAAACAATGACAAGGCTGTTATTCTTGCAGCTCGAACAGTGCATTGTTTGTTTGTTTTTCTTTCTTGCTTCCGCTTGAATTGGTTAATATGCCTTTATCGGAGAAATACATGAGACGTTATTGGGCGCGGCGCTTCTCTTGCGAGACTATTCCCTCGCCGAGACATTGGTCCCATAGGACGGCGCCCTTCCATCAAGCACATTCCAACCAAGACATGCGACAATAAAAATGGTTTTCAGACCTGCAAAGGGTCAACGCGCAGGTGAGTAATATCATGCAATTCTCGCATTGCTTTAAAACTTCAATATACGGCTCTATCCCCAAGGGTATCGTACGCACGCATTTATCTGTTCAAAGGCACGTGCGCAACGTAATTCGTACGACACGGCTATGTGAAACACGTACGGCAAGGGTTTATTTACAGAAAGAAAACCGTCGCCAAGATAAGACAGGCTATTATTCCCTTTTAGGATCATTTAAATTCCATTCTGATAATTACACTTTTCTCTTGCTATTGCTGTTCGGCAATGGGAAGCCAGGTCTGGGGTATAATGTGACATCATCCTCCAAAAAACGGGAAGCGATGGAAGAGCAATGGACACCAACTGGTCATGGGGGCTCGGGGCACTGTCCGTCAGTATGAAAACGTTCGGCTAGGACGATCTGTCGCATGGGAGACCCATGCAACAGAGATTGGCCGTTTCTATACCGGGACCAACGTCATGACTCAAAGCTTATTGACCCTTTGACGGCTTTTCAGAAAGACTACCGGGGGGTCCCGGAAAATTGACACGAGAAAGCGATGCCGGCATTCCAAGTCTAGGGAGTCAAGTTGTGCGTAGAGCAGCCTACGGAGATTTGCACAATCGTCACGTCAGCCAAGGCGATACCAACGTAGGCGGGGTTGCGAGGCAGGCCACTCGCTGAAGTTTGTCGATCGACATCGAATGAACAAAAGTACCAGAACATCACACAGGAGCCGTAATGCCGTACGTGAAACCCAATACGGACTAGATGCTCCAAGTGACGCCACAGCGTACGAGTGGTTTGCCATCCGTCTGCGCGCCGGTCAAGGAAAGTCGATTAGCCAGACATCGGGAAATTTCTCGACCCCCAGCGATGCGCTGCCAGCGTCCAACCTATTCGAGAGCTTCCATATCTGCCACATTTGGCGCACGCATGGCGACTATTGGATAGCGGACGAGTTCTGACGCGCCCGGGGCTTTGGTCTCAGGCTCTCAGCCAAAGCTGCCGATGGGGCTACCTCATTCTCGTACGATGGCTGATCGTGCCCCCCCCGGAAAAGAAGAATGAAAAGGCTGGTTGCAAGGGCCTGTGCAGCCCTCCAGCCCGCTTTTTAGCAATTTCTCCGCTGCCCGCTGCATGTAAAATTTCGCTGGAGAAAGACGGGCAGTCGACTTCGGCTGCGGGCTTTATATTGGGCCTCTTTTGATCCCATGTCCACCAAGCTCCATTCTGTGGTGACTGCCAATCCTAACATACAAAGGTGGCCGTACCGCTCTCAGCGAAGGAGAGTGGAAGAAAGAGGGGCTTCCACCGGATGGACCAGTCGGTATTCAAGTTTTCCTTCCCATCAAGAAATGCCGTCCCGCACCTACCAAATAAGGGCAAGGCAACGGTTTCGACAGTTGTGGCCCGCCGACCCGCCACCAATCATGCAAGTATGGAGGACTGTATTCCCTGATAAGAGAGCCAAGCTTGGTGTGACCGAGCCACAATATTACCGCATGTGGTTTATGAAGTAAACTTCTGTGTATCCCGATACTGACAGCTACCAATTCTTTCCCACACACGAGACCACCCCAACGTTGTGAGCTGCGAACTGATTCGTTAGAGATGATGCTTCTTGCCTGCACTGAATATATGGTTATTAGGGAAAAGCACAGGACGGTAGCATTGTTGTTTTTAATTGATCGAGCGACCGTACAACACGGCGTAGCTTGACTCTGATAGCACAGACTGATGAGACATCCAGAAAGCCAGGGTGCAGGTTTCCGATGCTCCCACAGGTCTCGTCTAGCAGTTCAGCTGGTCTTGCCAATGTTTTATCGTAGACGATCATGGTTCCAACTATTGAATGCCTCTGTGAAGTAGAGTGCGAATAAGTTGAGTTGAAGCACATAGGAGCCTCACTTAGTGAGCCGAGAGACATTAGAAGTTCGCAAGCGATACGCCACATGACAAGTTTTTGAGGTGTAGCGCCCTTCTGAACAGACAACAATGAAACTTGCGAGAAAAAGGAAGACTTCCGGCATAAACGTAAGCTGTCAATGCGCTCAACCAGGATGCAGCTTTGATGGTACGACGCAAGTTAGCCGTCATCTCCAGTTGTGAAACAAGGGATCGACGGACACGTCGGGGCAGCCCGCCCACCCGAAAGTCAACTGAAATGCAATGGCTTCCATCATTGCGCCGGTCAGTCGATATCGAATCACATTGGTCCTTGCGGAACGCTGCAGCCAAAATAATTACCGCTAGCGGCGTGCGTGCAACTTAGCTCGTATGTAGGATACGGACTGTTCCCGAGGGTGCGTCGGATAAGCTAGCGAAGTGCAATGATCCTGCCCTGGCAGAGACGACCAGGTTCAGCAGACTAACAGTCTCAAATTCTACGACCATACCCGAAAAGACCGCAACGAGACAGAGAAGACGAAATGCGAGCGGCCACGGCTGGGCTGATCAGCCAGGAACCGGTAAGACGGGCCTCCCCTGCTGGCGCGCCGTGCTAGGCGTGACGGAACAAACGTGGCACTTGCAGGACGGGACACTAGCTGCGCATCAAATGTAACCTCGCCAGGATGCTGGCTGGACCAGTCAACAGGACGAGAGAGCCTCCTTCATCTTCAGAGCTGGCCACGACCCCCTGTCCCGCCGCCTTGCCAGCCTTACTGCCCACCATTCACACGTGTGCTGAAGCAAATAGTATCCAACGGATGCAATGGGGCGCCCACGCGTCCCGCCCACCCCTAACGCTCTGAACAGCGCCCCCGATACAAAAGGCCCCAGCCAGCTGGTCAAGAGAGCTGAGCTGGTGCCGGTCAGTGGCACGGCGCCTACAGAGTGCAGCAATTTTTGGCCTTAGCGCTCGGTGCTGCAGTCGTCCCATGCTGGAGCTGATTCATGAACCTGCCAAGGGGGCGAGGTTGGGTCATTTTTGCTCGGAGGAGGGCCGAAAGGAATTCACCATATGCCCACTCGATCTGCATAGTTCGAGGCAAGATCCCGGCCGTTATGTGCTGGCATTGGGGGCTTGCGATATTTTGTTTCGCGGTGACTTGCCAGGTGTGGCTCGTCGCATATTTGAGAACCAGCGCTTGCGATTGAGAGAAACGGCCCAGCAGCGCGTTGATCGAGCCAGCGTTCGGGGCAAGTTTTCTCCCGAACTCGTGAAATCTCGACCCGAGGCATGTCAGACGGTAGCAAGCCATGGAGCCCTAACAAGGGAAGCAATGGCGAACCGGCGTTTTGTGGCTAAAATGGCTGGTTTTCTTGTCACCGCGTGGGGGGTGTCGGCCGCTGATAGCATGCTCTGCATCTGGAGGTCAATAACCCCGAAGAGAACCATTACGCCGCACTCCGTAGACCGAGGGGGAGCACCCCCAAGCGTGTGCTAGCCACTACAAGTAGGTGCGTACCACGAGTGTCATGTATTGTGATTGGCAGCTTGGCGAGGCGTAAGCAGCGACAGCCGAGCGTGGGCTGGTTGGCCTGCCGGGCCCCATTCACCGGACCCCCTATGGCTTTCTGGTTGAATAAGCTGTGGCGGACTGGTCCAAACCCTTGCCCCTTCTCGTTTAACGGTGTAAACTAACACGCTCTGGCTGATGGTCCAATCCGGTTTTAGGTATTTATCCGGTCTTACAGAGCTAGTAACACCGGTTCTTTCTTTCGTTCGCGTTGTGCCAAGTTTGAATGAATAGCGGCGGGAGATTATTTATCTCATTTCGTCCTTAGTTCCCCGAGCTGTGGAAGAGATGATCTGCAGATGATGCCCGCCCCAGCACCTCATCGCTAGCGTAACGCCAAGTCGAGCTGGCGTTCGGAACTTTTTTTGCTCAGCTGTACAATTGGGGGTAACTTATTTCAGCCCGATACCAGTGAAGCTTCTTCCAATATCCTCAGCCCCCCAAATCCGCTTCTGTAGAGGACCAGATTCATCATCTGCGAGGTACACGCTATCAAGGAGCTGACTTGAAATACGGCTGGACTCAGGGAGCATGCACTGAACCATGCCAAGCTGCAGCATACTAATTCGTTAGCGCTGCATGGAAGAGGGCCTGGAGGTGGACACCACTGTGAACAGGAATAACACAATCTTGGCCCCAACCGAAGAACGGTCTCTGCTTTTACCACAATTGCCCGTCTTCTCGTTCGCGATGACGAGACCTCAGAAACGAGGTGAGGGGCAAGTAGGAGACAAGCACCGGTAAAGCCACCGCCGCCCGCATGACGATCCTAAAATCCCCCTGCTGGAACCTGCCCCGAGCTTATCGGGAGAGAAGCAGTGTTGCGACGCAGGGGTCTCCTGCAAGCATCGCGAGCCACAAATCGTGACCGAAATTACATGTTTCCTTGTTCTACGTCGACACCTGGATGCTAGAGAAAAAGCCAGTCAGATGACACTGATGAACAGGAGACAGATTGCGTACTCAGCCTCGCGGCCAAGCCTGGTCAGGAAAGCAGTGACATGCATTTCCCACACTTGTCGCTAACTACGGGGGCCAGAATGTCGGCATCTTACCACGCACCCGCCCGTCGTCGAATTGGGAAGGCGAATGTAGTTGCCACTTTTTCAAAAAAGACGATTCATTATGGTGAGCAGCCAAGCCAGCCGCCAGGAAGCTAGTTTGGTGGAGAAGTGCCACCGCTGGGAACATGCCTGTAATTCGCAACAAGATTTCCGCAGCATGACTTTTCCATCGCTTGGCAAGAGTCTGAGAACAGATAAAACTCAAAAGCAGGTTGCCGCAGGTGAAATATTGCCCGCCGCATGCTATGCGGCCAATTCTGGAGTCCGGAAGGCCCAGATTGGATGCTATGCACGCTCTATTAGCTCAAGTCTTGCATACAAGCCACGACGCATCAGATTTAGGCTCGGCTGCTTTTGATTTTCAATAGCGCCAAACTCATCGCTCGTCTCATGTTAGCGAATATATTGCAGTGAGGTGTCTCTTGTGCCTTGACCAGCGACGCTAAGCCGCTAGCGCTGTCCACCACTGCCATCGAGACCGTTTGCCATTCGGTTTATTGACAGCGTTCTTGGCCTTCGCTTGCATTTCATGTCACTGGTGTGGCTGTTACGCAGAATGTCATGGCCACGGTGAGCCGCCCTGTTGCGGCCAATTGAGGATCAGGCGATGCAAGGTCGGCTGGCTTAGTGGACTGGTTGATTCGTCTGTCTCTACTGAGTCATCTGGGATTCGCGAAATAACCCCAGTACCCAAAGAAGAAAGCATTTGATGCTAAAAACTGGCATCCTCACTCTTACGCGTATCGAAACAATGACGGCTCAGACAAACCACGACGCTACACAAGAGCGAAGTCGCGGTCCTGGTGCATCTTGTGGCTCCATATGAGCTTCTGTTACCTCCGTCTAGTGTTTCATTGCAGCAGATCGTCTGTACCCAGGTTATCCTTGGATTGCAGAAAGCCCCGTGCGTAGATCGGGTTATGGGGCTGCCGAGAGGCTTCATGTAAGCCGTATTAGTTATCGAATGGGAGGCTCGTACAGTTCCTGTATTGCTGCAGAGAAGCCAGCTGAACGCCGAACTGACAACAATACATGGCGTAGCGGGGCCGCTTCACCACGCAACGGCCATAGTGTCTGATACTGATGAGCCTGAGTGCTGGGTGGTGGCCAGCCACAGCCAGGTGGTTATCCTGCAAGCCGGGTTTCTTCAGGCCGATAAAAGTGTCCTGCAGCCACGTCTCTTGCCCGCCTAAATGGGTGTGCTTATCCTTGGCTCTCCTCCTCTGGTTCCTGCTTTTCCATTTTCCTGGCCAGTGCAAAAAGAGACTGACCGCCTCCCACCATCAAAGCCCTACCTGAGACTGGCAAGGGTGGTGGGCAGAAGACAAGCTGGCCGCGCGCGGTGCACCCCAACGCAGCTTATCATGGTAGCGCCCTTGGCTTGGCTTGGGAGGCGTTCGCTGTTACGTACAAGCCTCAAATTGGCACATGCTCTACGGAGTACTTGTCCTGGTTCGGTTGCGAAGCCACTAAGACCCATCTTCCCCGAGGCAAAAAAAAAAAAAGGTATGGCGCGCGCTAGGGACTGGAGACAGCCCATCTCGGAAGTTATCAATCGAAGGAGTCAAACTGGGTGCGCTACTGGATTCAACAGGTATTGTAGGTTCGGCTGATCATCAGCAAATCTGTAGCGTTGTCGTTTGCCAACCTGGTGGCACGATGGTAATGTTCTTCGTGCATACCAACCAGGACAGCTTCCGACCATCTAGGAAAAAGGCTTAACTTTGACTGGTGCTTAGTCTGTTCGCCCTGCCATGTGCGCGGTACCTGTGCGTCTTGTAGGCTGTCGGTGCTTTTTACCATTCGACCCGCTGGTGTCGCTTCACCTAGCCCACCATGACCCTTGAGCTGGCTTGTCAAAAGATGAAGAGGGTACGAATCGGATGCTGGACAACATCCCACTCTTACGTCGGGGGCATGGGTGTGGCCGTACGACTCATGAGCTCCTGCTTGGCGTCAGAGACAGACCTCGCCTCGAGCAGCTGCAGATGCGACAAGGTACAAAGTACCATACCAGGCGCATCCTGATTTCAGAAGTGGTGGTTGGCAGTGCGTCGTCCATCTTAACGGGACCCTCCCTTCCAACCCTCGACCGTTGTGGCGTGGAAACCACGCGCGCTGTCCGACATTGTCAAGCTACGCTGCAGGCTGGGCACTGGCATGTGCCATGAGCTAACATGCGACAGGAAGGGAAAAAAGGTACAAAAACAATGCACACATTAATAGCCCCGTACCATTGCCGACTGGTAGCCCCTTTGCGAGCTATTGTTGTGTGTCGATTCTTGCCCTTCTCCAAACAAACTCAAGACAGTGAATGCCAACGGGTAACAAGGGCCGCGTCTGGACGGGTATAAGGTAATACGGGAGGCTAACCACCCATGTGTGTTTTAGGTTCCCCAGTCCCTTTTCATTACTAGTTTAGCTAGTCGGCAGCAACAGGCATGACCCATTGTCATTAATGACTATGTGGCTAACGGACTCACTAGCAGTCTAGGTAGCTGCCAAGTTGGGCAGTTGCGCACCAGCCCAGCCCCAGCCAAAGTGCCAGGGCCGGTTCCCGTAACGAGAGTCTGGGCTTGTGATTCATGACCAAGAAGCACAAGAGCCGCCGCCATCGAACCCACATGGGGGTGGTCTGAAGGTCCCCGTCGTCCCCGTACTCCATACTGTCTTTGGAACCCCCCCGTAGCCGGCACAGCGCACGCCACCATGGTATTATAGGTCTACCACGGTGATGCCATGACAATACTCCATAATATGATGGAGTGCAGCGCACATATTGGCAACTGCCCGAGCCCGTCTGTTCAGACATTTCCTTTGCCCTTCCATTAAGCTTCTCATGCATGACAAGGCACAACCCACAAACGTGGCAAGCCGTTTTGCGTCTACAAGTCATTCGCAGACACCAATTCACCCTTCCTCCTGTCAGAATCGGGTGGCCTGTTGACTCGAGCTCTTACCACCTCTTGCGTGTATGAACGCCAGAGCCAAGGGTTCTCTCAAGATCGCCGCCCACTATATACACAATCCGGTTCGCTCTCCACCCGCACGACGTTTTGGAGCTCTCTCGACCTCACTTGCCGACCCGTACCTATTTCATATTTGACTTGGCGTGTTCCTTCGCGAGTGTTGTCTCTGCCGACATTTCTGACGAATTCGAAACTTGAACGCTTTGTTGTTTTCCTACTCCATTGCTTTTGCATCTCGCCGACATTGGATGTCTTCACTGGACCACGCTCCCGTTCTCAAACTGTTCCTGGCACTCTGAACCAATTTCCCGAATATTACTCTCCTAATACCCTGACGCAGATCGTTCCTAGTCACCGAAGGGAGTATCGCTGCGATATTTCAGCTTTTGGGGTGCGTGGTGTCTACCATGTCTCACTAGGCCAAAAAATCATCGAGCAAAAACACCGACAAACGCGTCTTTTGCCAATGCCAGCTTTTCGATTTCTCTTCAGCAAAACAAATATTTTTTCCTATAAAGGCGACAAAGAAGTTACTTTGAGAATATTTCAGAGAAAATCACCCCAACAAAGTAATCTGAAAGGGCCTGGTGCGTCCGACGAGCCAGGCTGGTACCAGGCGAGCTACGCCTGACAAGAGAGACATTAGCCCGATTAACTGGCACGCTTCTGTTCCAGAGTCTCAAGTTCGGCCCTTTGTTTGCCAAACCATATTGAGACAGTTTTCTACTGGCTTCGGTGCAGATACTTGTCTTTCATCTCTCGAAAAGGACCGACGGAGAATAACCAGCTGTTATGTTACGCGCCGACTAGCAAACATGGAATGGCAGTGATTTCAATCATCTCGACATCATTGCACTAGTTCGCAATCTACCGAATACTACGAATATTCCGTTTCAAGCGCCGATAATATATCCCCGGCGCGCCGCAGCTTTTATTTCTCTGCCACCTTATTTCCAACGCAACACCCATGCCGGAAACCGTACAGCCGCATCTCCATTGCCTCAATTCGCAGTAGCATTTTGAAAGGCTACTACATCCTCCAGCATATCTTCTCTTACAGACTTCTATCGAACAAAGAAGAATTCCGCCACCTGATTTTTAATTAGGAAGAAGTGTCTCCACCGCTGTAACTCGCCGAAGCGATTTGAACAACCGAAACGACGCAACACGAAGTTCCACGAAGATATTGAAACTTTACTAGTACGATCAGGAAGCGCTCTGTTTCAACGGCACACCTCTTTTCGCCCTTTACTCTTCTAAAATACCGATTTTGGTATTCCGATCAGCTCGCCGTTCTCGTGATCACAAAACTCTGGATTCTCTTGAGAGCAACACTCAACCGATTTCCATCAATACGACTGCGACCAAATCAATCTGATTGCCGCTCGCAAATACAACAAGCGCGATCATCATAACGGCGTATACCACGAGCGCCGTTCTAATCAAAGTTGCGTGGTCAATTCCGAACCTAGCACATATCATTAATAGCTCTCTCGATGCTATCTGTCGGCAGACCCGTGGAGAGTGCGCCTTTTCCCCCAGGCAATCGCCACGGCATTTCAAATACCCTGTTTCATGAAGGGAAATTCTCGTGGGATCCGCCAAAGCAAAGCCCAGAAGTGACTATCAGACCGGGAGGATATCCGTCCCCTCCCATGTCTGGGTCACCGCCGTTTGAGTCGGCACGATCTGCCCGAGACCTGAGCTCCTCCGGTAGCAGTCCTCACCATATCATGCCTACAGATGCCTCCCAAGCAAGATGGCAAATCGAGCAGCAGATTGGAGGCTCCATAACCCACCATAGGGGCCTGCTTCCACTATCCAACACTTATCCACAAGAAACGCCTCGTGCGCCTCATACTCGCCGTCGTTCTGAGCATCGATTACCGCCGCTGCTGACCTACAACACGCCTGAATCTGTCAACAGCTTGCATGGAACACCAAGACAGCCATATGTTTCTCCAGCGCCATCAATAACGCACCAGAACTCTGCATCACAGCTTCGAACAAGTGCGCCAGAGTCTAGTACGAGGGCAACGTCTCCCCGATCGCAGCGCAAAACGAAAGGGCATGTCGCTTCGGCGTGCGTACCATGTAAAAAAGCACATCTTCGCTGTGATTCGCAACGCCCCTGTTCCAGATGCGTTAGTCACGGGAAGGAGGATACCTGCGTCGATGTTCGTCACAAGAAGAGAGGACGTCCTCGGCTAAGGGATGATCGAGAATCTCGCATGGATGCTGCAAGATTTCCTCATGCTGCAGATGCTAGCGCGAGGCGGGCGTCGAACATCCGGCCCGCTTCAATGGGACAGCCTATGTTCTATAACAGCCCCGGTAGTGCCGCACCTTCAGCTCCTGGCTCTGAGTTTACATCACCAGAGACACCCGGGCATCGATATCTGCCTCGCGTCTTCTCGGCTGATGCTACCTATCGTGGCGAGCGACAGTCTCTACAGCCTGTGGAAGAGCCTGTGGTCTACATGAGAACGAATATGGAGATTGTCAAAGCATCCTCATCGTTTTTGGAGGCTGTCGGTATCACAGGGTTTGCTGGCAGGAGGATATTTGACATCGTAGTGCCAGAGACTTCGGAAACTATGAAGGAACTCTGCACTGCATTGAATACGGAGCAGAAACGAAAGGAGCCGACATATCTTCCACCGATTTTCGATAAGGGTGACGACGCCGCAAGAGCGCTTAGTTTCGCCCCAGAAATTGTCAGCCGCATTGAATTCAATCATCAAGCGTACGCGACCTTCAGAGCTCATGATGGTCAGCCTCGGTCTTATCCCATTCGACTTGGTCTACTCAAGGAGGGTTCTTTCTTCTTCATCGCTGCATTGCTTAGCGTTCAATCGCGCCTGCTTTACCAGCCTGCCGCTCCGCAGCCGCGCCATGCCGGGCATACTCTACCGCGTGCCTCGTTGATGTACGGCACACCCACACCTATGGATGCGGCTCATCGACGCTTCAGCGATGGTACTTCAGCACTGCGCAGACAAATTGGAATGCCGGCACAGGCCACTCCTCAAAGGACATCGCCGACCGGCACGTACCAATCAATATATTCGCCTTCTCCGCATACAGGTGACTACAACAGGCCATCGCCTCTTCAAATTCCTCGCAGCGAACTGGGTACACCTCTACTTTCCCACCCGAGCGAATCACAGTATACGTTACCTCCTATTCGGTCTTTGGCGGCACGAGCTCGTGATTCTCCAGAACGAGAGGATAAACCCCGGAGAGTTACTATTGGAGGATTAATTAATAGTACCGGGGCATAGTTGCAGCCATCGGTATTAATAGGTAAACATGAACTATTTGAGGACTGTATAATTATGTAGCTTTCAGGGTGCTATTTAGCATTTATACAAGGCGTTTGGCCACGAGGGAAGAAGCATGTGTCTTCTATGAAATTCGATAATAAATTTTTGTACGAAAAAAATGAATTTTGGAATTTCGTATAGTTTCTAAGAGTGAATCTAAGTGTGGCAGATGATGCTTCGCGGCTACCAGAATGAAGTTGGTTAAGCTACCGTCACGTGAAGTCGCGAGGTATTCGTGCGGGTCAAGATCATCACCTTCGAACTTTACGCTTGCCACGCCGCTCGAGGACCTGTGCGGACTTGGCTAATTCGCGTTAACACCGTGTGCGATTCCAGCAGCTTCTAATCTGGCATCAGGGTTCCTGCGATGTTGCAGAATGGTCGATGTGATGGATGTCGACACCGTGTCAGGTACCAAACGCAAGGCAGATACCGATACAGATGAGCCAGCGCCACCACGCCGCATTCGTGTAAGCAGGCTGATCCGTGTGTTTTCTTGATTGAAAATGAAAATTTACTGAACTCTTGAAGGCTCTTGATATTGATGTGGTAAATAAAATCGCTGCGGGTGAAATCATCGTCGCGCCAGTTCACGCTCTGAAAGAACTTCTGGAGAATGCTATCGACGCCGGAAGCACCGCCCTGGAGGTCCTTGTCAAGGATGGCGGGCTAAAGTTGCTCCAAATTACGGACAATGGATCCGGGATTCAAAAGGATGACTTGGCTATTCTTTGTGAACGGCATACGACGTCGAAGATTGTCGCCTTCGAAGATCTCACAGCCATATCCACATACGGGTTCCGTGGCGAGGCCCTCGCAAGCATAAGCCACATCGCACATTTGACTGTTACTACAAAAACAAAGGACTCGCCCTTGGCTTGGCGTGCGCACTATCTCGATGGCAAGCTAGTACCTAGCAAACCCGGCCAGCCGGCAGAACCCAAAGGCGTCGCGGGACGGCCAGGCACCCAGATCGCTGTTGAAGACTTGTTTTTCAGTATACCTACAAGACGAAGAGCATTTAGGTCATACGCAGACGAGTTCAACAAAATCATAGACATGGTAGGACGTTACGCGATTCATTCGACTGGCGTCGGATTTACGTGTAAGAAGGCTGGAGAATCGTCCACAAGCCTCTCAATACCTGCCGCTGCGTCGGCGGTTGACAGAGTGCGCCAGATATATGGCGGCGGTGTTGCGAATGAACTCGTGGAAGTCAACGCCGCGGACGAACGCTGGGGTTTCAAAGCCAGTGCTCTCATGACAAACGCCAACTATCACATCAAGAAAACAACTTTGGTGCTTTTCATCAACCACCGTGCGGTTGAATCTTCAAACATAAAAAAAGCTGTTGAACAAGTCTACTCGGCATTTTTACCCAAAGGCGGACATCCGTTTGTATACCTGAGCCTTGATATTGACCCGGCGAGAGTTGATGTAAATGTCCATCCGACGAAGAAGGAGGTGCATTTTCTCAATGAAGATGAAATTATACAAGATATATGCAACGAAATTACAGAGGCTCTCACCGCAGTGGACACAAGCCGTACATTCAAAACGCAGACACTGATCCCGGGTGCGCAGCCTGTTCATTCAGCCAAGGATGGAGAGAGCCCAGTGGACACAGTGCTGGCCAGCGGGAAGCGAGTACGGCGAAATTCAAATGACCTTGTGCGTACAGACACGGCCGAGCGCAAGATTACCAGCATGTTCACACGCACGGAATCAGGTGAGGCGAGTGGAAGCGCGGGTCGAACAGATGAGCCGATGGCGGCGCCTGAACCAGTCGAGTACGAGACAGTTGACCGCGAGCACGTCTCTTGCTCGTTGAGCAGCATCAAGGAATTACGGGCAGAAGTTCGGGATAATATCCACAATGAGCTGACCGAAATCTTCACGACGCACACTTTTGTCGGCATCGTGGACGAGCAGCGGCGTCTAGCAGCCATCCAAGGAGGGGTCAAGCTTTTCCTGGTGGACTACGGGCATACCTGCTTTGAGTACTTTTACCAGCTCGGCCTGACCGATTTTGGCAACATGGGCGCCATCCGCTTCAGCCCGCCGCTGGATCTTAAGGAGCTCCTGACGCTGGCGGCCGAGGAGGAGAAGCGCATGCTCAACGCCAG
>JANAKD010000481.1:0-18138 GCA_027627215.1 Lecanicillium saksenae | reverse complement strand
TCCACCTGTTCGCGTTCTTCCCGGTCATCGTCACGATGCTCGTTCTGGCACCCAAGCAGAGCGCCGCCGACGTCTTCACCGGCTTCACCGACAATGGCGCCGGTTGGCCCTCCATATCGCTCACCGTCATGGTAGGCCAGGTCTCGACCATGTTCGTCGTGTTGGGGTCCGACTCGGTTGCCCACATGTCGGAAGAGATTGAGGATGCGGGCATCATTGTCCCCAAGGCCATGGTCTGGTCATTTCTGCTCAACGTGCCCTTTACCTTCGGTCTGCTGCTCACGTATCTCTTCTCCATTGGCAATGTTCAGGAGGCGCTGAACGATAAGACGGGATTCCCGTTCATGTACGTGTTTCGCGAGTCGACGGGCAGTGTTCGCGGCGCAACAGGATTGAGCATTGTGGTGCTTATCCTGCTCATCATGGTCACCATTTCAAGTCTGGCGTCCACATCGCGCCAGACGTTTGCGTTTGCCCGAGATAACGGGTTGCCGTTTTCCAAGTGGCTCGGAGCTGTGAGTTGCTACCAAATCCCCATCATGCTCACTCCCAAAACTAACATCTTCGCAGGTCCACCCCACGTGGCACGTCCCCGTCAACGCCGTTACCTTTACCTGCATATTCAGCATGGTCCTCTCGCTCATTAACATTGGGTCGACAGTTGCCTTCAACGCGATGCTGTCACTTTCCACCGTCGCCCTCATGGGAACCTACGTCATCTGCCTTGGCTGCATGGCCTATCGACGTCTTCGCGGCGAACCACTGCCACGCGCGCGCTGGTCGCTTGGCCGCTGGGGCCTGCCTATCAACATTGCAGCCCTCCTCTACGGATGTTGGTCTTTTTTCTGGAGCTTCTGGCCCAACAGCTACCACATCAACGCAGAAAACTTCAACTGGGCCTGTGTTTTGTTCGTTGGCCTCATGGGCCTCTCTGCGATACTATACTATGCTCGCGCCCGACACATTTACCAAGGCCCGGTGGTCTTGATTCAGAAGCCGAGAGAGTAAATATGAAACGACTACATTCAATGACGAATCTGTATATATATTTAAGCCGAAATTTACTTACATACAACTATCGATACCTACTATTTAATCCCATTACAATTGCCTCCTCTAATCTCTCGCTTCTTCTTTAAAACTTCGCCCTTGGATAAATTTCCATCCATCACTCCTTCAGCACGACCTCACCTTTGGACAACTCTATTTGCACGTCACAGTCGTCAATAGTGTTTGTTCTGTGCGCAATAGTGATCACTGTGCAGTCAGCAAATGCTTCCTTTAGTGCTTTCTGAATCGCTGCATCCGTCTCGTAGTCAATGTTGCTCGTTCCTTCATCAACGAGGACAATCTTGCCTCCGATGTCTCGGTAGCGGAGAATAGCACGCGCGATGCAGAGCATTTGCAGCTGCCCGCTGGATAGACCGACATCATCCAGCCTTGCACCCAGGCCACCCTTCTCCTGTACAAGCTCCCACAGACCCAGGCGAGCCAGTTCGTCTTGCACTTCCTGGTCTCTCTCCTTAATCTTCTCTTCGTCCTTTTCGTTCATATTGAACGGCAGCAGATTGTTTCGCACGGTGCCGCTAAACTTGACCGAGTGCTGCGAAATGGTGATTAGACGAGCGCGCAGCTCGTCCGGTGCAATGGTGGACACATCAACACCATCGATGACAATTTTGCCCGAGTATTCAAGAAATCTGAGCAGTGTAAGGAAGATAGACGATTTTCCGACGATTTTCCACTTTCTGCTAGTTAGCGAGGATACACCCTTGATGTCTTTGCTCGTGTAGAAAACTCACCTGCCGGTGCGACCTCGAAGTCCAACTTTTTGACCAGGAGCAATCGCGAATGACACATTTCGAAGTGCGATTTTTTCATCGTCATCGGGACTAATACGTCAGTCAGCATCTTCATGAGAAAGGGGCTTCTCAGATCAGTAGAGCATACTTATATCGAGCAGTGACTTCTTCAAATTCGATCTTGCCTGCTCCTGGCCACACATCAGGAAGTTTCGCGACCGTTTCCTGAGCTTCCACCGGCGTCTCAATGGTGAATAGATAAATTCGCAATAATGATCCTAAAGCAGTCTCCAGCTTCGTCCAGGCTTCGATCAGCTTGCATGTCGTGCCGCCAACCGTGATGACATGCATGAATCCGAGGCCCAGCGCTGCCTGAGATGTAGACTGGGGCAAATGGGTGGCTATAATCACCATCACAATAGCTAGAATAGATGACATGCAGTCAAGCGTGAATCCGAGCCACTGCTGGATCGCGTACATGGTGTAAAAAGGTGTCTGTGATGTATCGATGAGCTTGAAGCTTTCTGCCAGGAGTTCCTCCTCCCAGCCAAAAGCTCTAATGTGGCGTAGGCCGCTGGAAAGTTCCAAAAACTGCGTGTAGAGAGGAGTGTGCGACTCAAGGTCGAGGTAGCGCATCTGGCGAGAGGTGCGCAGGTAATAGTACTGCAGTGCACTGGAACCCACGATTAGCACTGCAACGGCGATTGCAACCCACTTTGAGGTAGCAAGAATGACCGCAATCTGTGAAACCAGTCCGAAGAAGGCTAAAGTTTACATTGCTATCAGCGAGGTCTCTTGTGGCCAAGTGCAAGTCGCTTACCGTAAAAGCAGAAAGAGAACAGCGCGGACAGAGCCCGCGCTAAGATGGTCATATCTTGGCTGTATCTGTAATTTAGGTTGATAAGATGTTTAAGGTATTCCAACAGGACTGTAAGGTTATGCTTACTTGTTCAAAATGGATCCGGAGTCGGTGTTGGTGACAAAACTGAGAGTTGACCTGATTCTATGTCAGCGATTTCGGAGGAGTCGACTCGCAGTGCGTGAAATGGAGAGAATACCTCATAAAAGTCTCGGAAAATGCCTTGTGCAAACTCATTGACGTCCGCGGTACAATGACGATAAAGAAGAATCTGTGAAAATAAGCATCCGCTCGAACCCATCACTGGGAGGACAATATACCCATAGCTTATTGTACCCACCACTGCGCAGAGAAGTGCAACTCCTGCGTATCCAATAAAGTATAGCTTATTTTTGGGGGCGACTTCAATCCATATACGCATGTAAACGTCTATGTTGAGACTTGGTCAGCAGGGGTGAAGTTGCAAATCGACAGTGGGTGTACGTACCGGGAAGGACCTCGAGGGCGGACATCATGATTTGCAGGACCAAGTACACGGCAAAGAGCCAAACCCCCATGGACCGAATGAAGAGACCATAGAGTCCTATTCTACTCACACGGCTAAAGTTGACCCTCTGTACGCCTCCGGCGGTTTCAGCCAGCAGCGCGTCCTTGGTGGACCCATCGCTCGACACGGTCGCTCCGGCATCTTCCTCTCCAGGCTGCTGCAGGATCTCCAAAAGGTCCAGGGCCTGCTTGCCTTGCCTGGAGCCGCTCTGCACGGATACATTGCCTTTGCCATCAATCGATAGAATCTGGTCTGCGTCGGTCAGACACTCGGCTGTTTCGCTGTTAGTATAAATTTCATGTGGCAGCTGTGAGAACATGTCTCAAGTTGCGATTCTTACGAAGGTGAGTGGCCAGGATAACCGTGCGGCCTTCTTTTCTCGCTGCCCCGTTTGCACCAAAGAGATCTGAGAAGATGGCTATGGCGGTGGGATGATCAAGGGCGCTGAAGACATCATCCAGTACCATGAAACGGGTATCGAGATAGAATGATCTGGCAAGAGACTAAATTAGAACCATCTCGTTAGCTGATGATCGCAATAGCAGATGGCATGGCGCTTGTCTGTCTCACCAGTCTATGCCGCTGTCCACCACTGAGGTTACAGCCGTTGTTGCCAACAATGTAGCCGTTCCCTTCAGGAAATTGCTCAACATCCTCATTCAGACGGCAAAGTCTCATAGCTTGGTCGTAGCGATTCTGATCGAAAGGACCAGGCCCGACAATATTGTCTCGAATAGATGCGTTTCGAAGCCACACATGCTGGTCACAGTATCCAACGGGCTCTTTTCTGTCGATAGACACGACGCCCTTCCTGATGTCGGCCTCACCAATGATGGAGTGTAAGAGTGTGGATTTTCCGGACCCGACACCACCCACAACAGCCGTGAGTGAGCCTGGCTTTGCAGCAAAGCTGACGCTTCGCAGGATGGCAGTATCGTGGCCAGTAGGAGCAATATCAGCGCTGGTGAATTCCACAAGAGGGCCGCCGTCTTCAGACTTTTGTGCAGCCACGCGTTGGTGCTTGTCCAGCTGCGTCTCAAGAGACTCTGTTTCAAGCTGGGTAGTTTTCTTCTCTGCCAACACATCCGAGGCCTCTGGTCGCACGACACGCAAGTCCTGGTTCTCCTCCGTGCTCAGAAACTCCTGGATGCGGCCGAGACTCTTCACCATGGTCATGACGGTTGCATACGCCGCCACTGACTGCGCCAGCGGATACTGCACCATGCCGACAATGGCCAGCGCCGGAAATACCTGCTTGGCGTTGACCTCGCCGCCGAGGCCGGTCCAGAACAAGGCGCCNGGCGAACAGCAGCGAGGGGGTCCCNAATGTCAATCAGCAGCTGCACCAGGGNACAGGCCGGTCTGCAGGAGGCGACACTTCTTGGCGGCACGCATCTCCTCGGCGCGCTGGCCCTCGAGGAAGGTGACCACGGTCGGTCCCAGCCCCTGCATCTTGATGGCGGGCAGCTGCGACAGCACGCCGGACGTCTCAGCCACGCGGCGATCGATGGCGGCGTTCCAGGTGGCCCACGCGGAGGCGACGCCGGTGCCGAAGAGGTAGCCCGCGAGCGTGGACAGGGCGACGGGCGCGAGGATGAGGACGAAGGAGTAGCCGATGAGCAGCGACAGCAGGTACATGCCGAGTCCGGACTGGAAGAGGCTCAGCGGGATGACGAACAGCTCCGAGAGGCCCATGGCGACACCCTGAATGTCNGGCCGTCATGAGCGTGAGGACCGACGACCGCTTGGCCTCGCTCATCGAGAGGCGGCTGCACTTGGCGAAGATCTCCGTCACGAGCGCGCCGCGGATCCGCCCGAGCACGCGGTTGGCCATGTGCTTGCCGTAGCTGTTGGTGAGGGCGTGGCCGGCAAAGGCGACGACCGTGGCGCCAATCAACGCGTTGCCCGTCGCCAGGAAGGAGGAAGACACGTCACTGCTGCTGCTGCNNCTGCTGCTGCTCTGCGAGGCGGAGCTCGGTGACCCCATGCTCGAGCTGGTGCACTCGTCCTACACGGCTGACGACGAGGCCAAGAAGGCGGGAAGCTGGAGCACAAAGGGCCAGGGCACGTTTGCGCCGCCCAAGTGGATGGATGCTGGTGCCGTGCACAAGAGCCTCAAGGGCATCAAGATGGTAAGTCTTTTCAAGGCCTCGCTTCGCTCGAACGTGGCTTTTGCAAACTCAATCACGGCTTTTCATTTAGAAAGTATTTTACTAACAACAAATACAGCCCGATCCCAGCAAGCCCGCCGAAGACACCAAGGTTCCCAGCGCTTCTCTATACTACAACGAGTACATTTGCTACGACGTCGACCAGGTCCAGCTTCGCTACCTTTTCCGCGTCAAGATGTAAACACGCACGACAAAAAAAAAGGGAGAAAATCCAGACTGTCTGGCTTTTGTGTCTTTACTAGCCGTAATTTCTACATCACCATTGCAGCGTAATTTGTATTTTTAAAAAGAGTGAAGGAGATTTAGCTTGTGTGTTGAAAAGAAATGGTATTAAAATTAAACAAACGCCCATTCTATCTGCTGTGATTTCCGTTGTGGTATAATAATAATTATATATGCATCAAGGCCGTCGCAATTTTTTCCATGTCGTCTCCCGTCGGATATTCATGTTCGTAATCGTAAAAGGCGTTTTCCGAGTCCAAAATATAGTAAGATGAAAATATAATGAAGAAAAGGGAAAATAGAAAATTAGACACCCGCGCCGTTGGCAAATTCCGGGGTTATCCATTCAGAGCTCGGAGCCCACATGGTGCTCAAGTCTATGACGCCCATGGCGTGATCGAGGCCGTTTGCTAAACCCAGGCCTTCTAAAGCACCTTCGTAGGCATTGTTGAGTTCTGTCGATGTGAGAACTACAGGACTGCTTTCACCGTTAGCTCCCATGGAAGGAGAGAATGGTTTCTGGGTTGACATCCAAGCGTCGGGAAGCATTGTCGGTGACATTGTTGCCATGTTAGGAGACGTGCTGGCGTACATGTCGGGCCGCGTACCAGGACCATTGCTCAGACGGGCTGGTGTGTGGATGACTGATGGTTCTTCGCCGACGCGGATATTCTTCAGTACAGGGTGTTGAGGGTAGGCGGTGCGTGCGCTGTTCTGCGCTTCTAGTACGGGGGACGAGGTGTCGACGGCGCCGAGGCCACGGTTGATCAGGCGCTCGAGATCAGCTTGAACGCCGGCTGCGGCTGGCCCACGGCAGCACTGCTGAATAACCTTGAGGCACGACTTTGAATGCTCGCGCACGCTTTCAACTGCAAGACCAAATTTGATGGCGTCTAGGCGGTAAGCATAATGAAGCATGCGGGCGCACTGGAACGCGCAGATGGCAAGGTCAAGGTCGGCAATAGGTCGGGCGTGGAGTTTATCCATGCATTTAAAAATGTCGGCCATGGCGACAGAGTGCTCAACGCACTGGCGCTGACAGTGGTCGAGAAAGCTCTGGTCCAGCGACTCCAGCGTCTCCAGGGGCAGGGCATCTCGGAAGCCAGTCATGGCCAGGCGGTAGAGGTCGCAGTAGCACTGGCGCCACCAGATGTGAATCATGACAAAGACGCATATACGTGGGGAATATGCACGCAGCCGCATCGAGTTTTCGGAAAACTGGAACGATGCAGGCATCCGATAAGCGAAATCTTCCAGCTCTTGGTGTAGGCTGAGGACCCGCCGTTGCAGCTCAACGGCGTTGATATTACGGCCGATGAGCGCGGTCTTGGTAAACTCTATAATCTTTTGGCGGATGTGCAGGATGCGAACGTGCAGGGCGAGGCTGCCAATGTCCTCGGACCGGGGCTGCTCCGGGTCGTCGGGGTCTGGAACCAGCTTCTCGGTGGGTTTGGAGAGGTCAAACTCGAAGTTGCGTTCATTGCACGGCAGGCCGACATGGATGCGATCAGCGCGCCAGAGAGAAAACTCGGCAAAGCCGCCAGAGATTCCAGCGTCGATACAGTAGAGAGACCACATGAGGCGCCGGCGCGACTCTTGGGCAAGGAAGCACAAGCTGGGGTTATGGTGGTTCAGGCGCAGAGCCGCGGCGAACCGGGAGGCAATGCTAAAGAGCATAAACGCACTGGGAAACTTGTTGCATAGAATACGGTGTTTGATGATGAGCACGAGGGCTTGCACTTTGATTGTAGAGGGGACAGTGTAGTCGGCAAAGATGAGCGACTCGGCTTCGTCTATGCAGCCATCGCCGTATTCACGTATGCCGTGACCCATGCTAGTCAGACACGATGTGATGCCAACAAGGGCGAGGAGAAGGGCCTTGTCTACTTTTCCAGCATGGTACTGCTCCATGAGAGAGGCACGGTGCAGGAAGGAGAAGACAGGGATGTGATGGATGTGGTGAAAGAATTTTTCAAATGTGCGCCGAATTAGAGAGTCGAAGGACTCGTCAGGCGAGGGGCTTGTTTCTGTTAGCAATTCATTCGTACGTTGCATATATCTACGCGTCTATTCTCTATATATCCAACAGAGGGTGGGGGGACTTACCCGTCATGGCCATAAGAGGCGGGTGTGCTGGCCGGGTCACTCATGGCGCGGTCGCTGTCGTGAGCATCATGACTGTCGCCATCTATAGATGCCGCGGTAGGGCTCCTGATGCTCCCCTGTGGCCTGGACGATGTCTTGACGCGCTTGGTGGGACGGTACACGCAGTCTAGACCGAGGGAAGAACATCGCTCGCAGCTGGGGAGGTGGCCAGAGCAGCGGGCCTTGCGACTGTGGCAGGTAAGACAGGCCTGCTTAACTCGGCGGCGCGGCAGGGCAACATGCCATGCATCAGCGTCGGCCTCATCGTAGGAACATGGGAAACCGAGGCGCTGGCAGTTGGAGCACATGGGACGGGCGCCATTGCAGCGGACCTTGCGATGACGGCATGTCGCGCAGGTGGACGACGACTTTTTTGGGCGACGGTCCTGAGAGGCGGCGGCTGGAGGGAGCGACGAGGCGACAGACGCAGAGCGAACCGAGTCGACGCCAGCATCCGACATGGACCTCACATGGCTTCTGGCGTGAAGCGTGTTAGGCGGAGAGATGGGCAGAGCGACGTTCATGCTTGGTGGTGTGTCTCATGGAGCAACAACGGCCAACGGACCGTCGGGCGCTACAGCTGGAGGCGCCACCGTGGTGCAGAGGGTGCAGAGGGCCTAGATGTCGGACTGTCGGGGGATGTCTTAGCGGGTTGGCGAAGCGAGAGCAGAAGAGCAAAAGCGTCGGATATGGGAGCGATGGCGTGATTGAGGCTGGAGAGGAGAATGGAGAGAAATTGGCGTCGGTATAAGATGATGACTCGGACAGAAAGGACACTAAGAGGGCAGAGGAGAAAGGCGGGCAAAGCAGGACGGACAAGAGCGAGGAGGGCAGAGTCGGGCGATCGATCCTTGGTGGTTTTGGTGTAAAGTGGGAGCTTGGGAGGTGGTGGGAGGTTGTGGTGGGTTGGTGGGTTGGTGGGGTCGTTGAAGTTTTTTTTGGGAATTTCTTGGCAGCAAATAGGCAGGAGGACGAGTGAGAGGACGAGTGAGCCAGCCAGCCAGCCAGCCCGGAGACAGACTGCAGACGAGACGGCCAACGCTAGCCGATGGGCCGGTCAGGTGCCTGGCTTGCGCCAAGTCCACTATAATTTGCTCCTGGTGCGCTGTAATTTGCTGAACCACGCTGCAATAGGCAGCTGAAGCCTCCCGTTTTCTCCTTTGCACGCTGCGATGTCGCCCGACGGCCCGCCACGCTTTGTTCCGGCAATGCAAGCCAGCCGGCTGCAAGTTGCGAGCTGCCGGCTGCCTTGCCAGCTGGCAGCAAACAGAGCCCATGCAAACGGCCAAACATCACCAACTTCATACTACACATACATTCACCATCTTCACGCACCATCAGCTTCACGCATTACCACTCACATCGCCAACACCCACCTCCTGATCTACACTTCTCAACAACCTCTTTCAAAACATTTCCTACATTTGTCTCAAACATGCACCAACCGCTCCCTCCTTACACCGCAGTCCCCCAGTGGGCCAACGTCGCACCCGACGCACTGCATCCTCCTCTAGCCCGTGCTTCTCGCCATGCACATCTTTAAGCATATTCCAGTCCGGGTTCTTTCCGAGCCGTCTTATATCATGCCAACGTCATGCCGCTTTTCCCACGACAGAAGCACGATATACTTGCTCGCCATTTCTGCCTTTTCCAGACTCCGATTTGACGCCGTTAGGCCCCAGCCAAAGAGACCCTCCTCTGAACCACCCTTGACCCGCTATCGGCGCATCCACCAGCGACGACGTCTCCCTAGTTCGCCTCGACTCATGCTAATTCGCTGGCTCATCACCCCTAGCGCCTCCAAATTACGTGGGCTGCATGGGTCTTCTGGTTCACAGCTGCTATACCCGGATAGTCGTGTCGATCAGTGCGACCCAGCACGACACGGAACTCGGCGATCAGGAAACGAAATGCACTCATTGCTTGTTTCTCCAAGAACTTGCTTCGATTCTTGTCGGAATGCTTTGACCGATCGAAGTGGCGGTCCTGAGCGATCGCTTGTCTCTTTGCAGCACGTGGGGACGTGCCCTTTCAATACGAGCTCTCCTCCTGCATCCGGACGGCTGAGCGGCTGAGACTGCTACTGCACACTAGCACATTCCTTATTGGTATCAAGTTTCTGTATTCTGGAAATTCACCGCGGCACTATTCTTGGCTGCAGCATCCTCTACCCTACCGCTGCCGATAACCCTACGTGTACCACGTCGGCTCCGGAACCTCCCTCAGCAGCTGATATCTTCCCAGCTCCCTGTTCTTATAAGCCACCGGGTCGTGCAGCGTGTGCGTCCGAATGTCGCGCCAGAAGCGGTCCAGCCCAACCTTGGTCGATGTGGCCTTGGCACCGGTCACCTCAAACACACCAGACGTGACGCGGAGGCCGACGTCGGTCGACACCACCTTGACGCTGGCCACCCACTCAGCCACCTCGCCGCGAGCTTCCGCCGTAACTTTTGCACGATCCTTGACACTTTGCGTATCCTTGTAGACGGCATCAATTTGTTGACCTGCCTTTTCAGCCAGCGCCGTGGCGGCGCGCAGGTGGGCGAGAAAGTTACCATAAGTGGCGAGAATGTAGAATTCCTCTTGGGGTTCTTCCTTGTTCTAAATTGGTCAGTATTGATCCTACTCCTGTTGACAGAGGCTTTGCATGCGCTCTGCTTGAGAGTCGTATTTTATTGTACCTACATCACCGCCAAATGGCCATGCTCGTGTAGAAGCATTAGTGTAAGCTGTCGCCGTGTTAAGTGCTCCCCACGCGATACCAATGTAAAAGTTGCTAAACACCAATTGAATGCTATTCAATGTTAGCAGAACACTCGAGAAATTAGATACTTTGTCAAAACTCACGTTGGCAGAAGCAGCGTCCCAAAGGGAATCCCAAGCACAGCGGGATCCGGCTTCTTTGCGCTCGCATCCCATCCCAGCGCGTCCGCCCACGGCGCCTTGACATTCTCAATCTTGACACTTCCTGACTCCGTCAGCCTAAGCCCGACATTGTTCCAGTCGTGGCCAAAATTAATGCCCGCCTGGTCCGTCTTGACGATGGCAAAGATGTGATCCGTCGTGTCCTCGTACACGCCCTCCAGAACCGTCAGGTCCGAGATGACGCCGCCCGTGTTGAAGAACTTGAAGCCATTGAAGACGATGCCGTCGCCGGCGTTGCTAATCTTGAGGTCGCTGTCGCGCGGGTTCACGGCGCCGCCGACAAAGTAGTTGTTGCCGATGATGAGCTCCTCGGTGCGTTCGGCCTGGGTGGCGTGGAGCTTCATGCAGCCGTTCATGGCGCGGTGCTCGGTGCGGCAAGCAAACGAAACAGTGAATGTGCGGCCGAGGGCGCAAGCGGCGAATGCTGCAGAGGGGATTGTATTAGAATCATGGTTGGGGTTGGCGAGCAGACCCGAAGAATACACACCTTTAATCTCCTCCGCGCATTGCTTGCGGACGCGCGCATAGTAAATGTCCCGCACCTGTGACTCCTGGGACGCGGACAGAGGAAGGGGATTCCGCGATGGAACCCCTAGACGTTCAGGAGGAGGCGTCGGCAGATCTGAAGCTTGACCAGCCATGGCTTCGATCGTTTGCTAATTATAATTCGAATGGATGCCGGTTCTTTTCGAGCTCGGCCGATTTCGTCGCGATGCGTCCGATGCTGACGGTGCGAATTGATATCCGGGCTGCCAATTATGGACTCCTAATCAATTTCCGGCAATCTAGACAGATGGAAGTTAATTATTCCCAGAAATTACCGCTCTCGGAGGGCAATTCGTCCTTCGCTGATGCGCCGTCCGCCGTTACAAAGCCAGACCCAGGGAGCTTTGGCTACAGCATGGCCAGGTTGGGCGGCAGTAATTTTCACACCGCCTGCCGCATTAGCAATACGTATTCTGGCACTCACCACGCCGACCTACACGAGTACGAAACCTATGTGGCTTGCCGGAATCTTCAAATTTCACTTGGTTACTACCCGCTCTTCTCAGATGGCGGCAGTGGCTATTGTCACATGGTCGAAGCCCAGCAGCCAGGCTCTTGGCGCAGATCATGAGGCCTAATGCTCGAACTATTCAGCTGAGGCATTGAGGCGCTGAAAGTTTATTTAACAATAGCAATTTTAATTAAAGCTGCAAAAGATGAATTTCAAAAACTCCTATGCAAATAGAAAAATGACACTAGCTTAAAGTAGTACTCAGTTATTATAGCAGTGCATATCCAGACTCGCAAAGTGGTATCAAAGCAATTATCGCCCCCGGCTCGTCAGAGCAGTCCCAGTCTATATCATAATGTCGCACCTCGACTCCGAATGTTCCCAGTTTCAAAAACTCACACCAAAAATGCTTGCGTTCAACAGATTATCCGAGTTTTTACTCGCTCAAATGAAGGGCATTTACTGCTGGTGGGGAGTGATCTGGTTGGGGTCGTGGGCGTACTGAGCGCCAACCTGGGGAGTCTGCTGGGGGTACTGAGGGTAGGCCTGCTGCTCCTGGCCGGCGTACTGGGGCTGGGCATACTGCTGGGGCTGACCCTGAGGCTTCTGCTCCTCCATGGTGTGCTCGGCGGTGACGGTGCGGGAAGAGCCGAAAGTGAAGCGACCATCCTTGCGGCCCTTGAGGAAGTTCATGATGGTCCAGGCAAGAGTGACGATGAAGGAAATCCTGCAGCGATGTTAGGATGGATAATACAATTTGGACCGGAAGCGAAAACGTACCAGACAAAGGCACCAAGAGCGGCGACACCAGCGAGGAGGCCGTAGAGAGTCTTGTAGGTGATGGAGCGGGCCTCAATAGAGCGCTTCTTGTAGTCGTAGCAGATGCCGTTGTAGCAATACTGGCCGTGACCACCAACGTTTCCGTCGATACCGTCGAGGCTTCCAAAAGCAGCGCGACGGGCAGCGTTCAGAGCCCAAGTCGACAGCCAGATGATGCACATATAAGCATCGAGGATGATGACGGCATAGACGGTGTAGAAGGCATTGGCGGCGGGAATCTTTTCGGTAACAACAGAGTAGGCAACGATGAGCCAGGTGAAAACAGCCTGTCGGATGTGTTAGTGGCTATCTTGATGTAGCGAGATGAGAGGTTTGTGGTGACTTACGGCGGCAATAGCAATGCTAGGGCCATCAAAGAGACTGTAGGTAGACCAAGTAGCAGCCATACCCAGAATGACGACCGAGAGAACGACTTGAGCAATGCGGATGCCCAACACCCACATAGGGGTGACCAGGGTCTTCTGGGTGTTGATGCCACGGTTATCCATTGTAGTTGACAAAAACAGTTGACGAAAAGAAAGTAGTGTAGTGTAAGTGTTGTTTGGTAGTCGGCTACTAATAGCTTGATTTGGCTAGAGTTGGGTATCGAAGGGAATGAAACGGAAAGGAAAGGTTGGTCGAATGTGAGTGTTGATGATGGAGAGACAGCTGCTGAACCTGGGAGCTGAAGATCGTCTTATATTAACAGACGGCCAAGCTCGTTCCGCAGTTGGTAGGGCCAGCGACCAAAGAAAAAAACTTTGTGCGAGGGGCGGAGCTTGCTTGAGCTCTGCCCCATGTCTCTCATCTGCGAGAAGCCTCCAAGTAAGCCCAAGGCTGAATTGTCCCGACTAGGATTTTGGAGGGGACAGCGGTTGCTGGCAGGGATCCACGCCTCGCAGTCTCTACTCGGACCAGCGCCCTCTGCGATTCGAGCGACCCCTACGAGTAGCCCCATTCAGCCGCACTGGGGCGAGCCCAGCTGGAAAAGCTTCTGGGATACTGAGACGCTTCATCTGTGAGGCAAGCCTTTCGACTCGCGCGGGGCGCTAACCTACTCAGCTAAAACTGCTGGCGGTCTCCATCCCTTGACAGAGGCTAGTGCCGGTTTTGGTCGCTCGCACAGCAGATCATTAGCCCCAGCATGGATTGCTGGCGAGGTGGGATTGCAGCTAATTTGGTTCGTCACTGAGACAGTGTTTGGCCTGTGCACCAGCAGGATTAAGCTAGAATATATGCGAGTCCAGTGGATAGGAGAGTGCTGTCCGATGGCCCTTTCAGGACAAAGCAGAGACTTGGCATCAGATTACGATGTTATATATGTCGGAAAGCGAGATGGAAGAAATCTTCTACTTTTGAGTTTAATTTCAGACGCTAGACACAGCCTTGTGGATGCGTTTTTCTGCGATGCAAGTCCCACGCCCAGTGTGATTTCTACTGGTAGCGAGACATAGAGCTTGCACTCTGTCTTACAAGTGCATTGCCGACAGGTAGTGAAGCTCACCGGCAAGTTTTCTTGCTTAGGATGTATAGTAGCAATCCAAAGCTCGGCACCTTGAGTGAGCTAGCCAGCGAATCACGCAATACCAAGCCGCAAAAGGCACTACCCATATTCTTGGCTTACATCGGATGCCCGAAGCTAAGGCTGCTTTGACCCTATTAAGCGATGCTCGGGAGGCTTCCGTCCTCGCAGCTCTCGCAGATTGCCCTTCACAGCACGGCGAAACGGATAGGGCTCCTCGCAGCCCGGCTTTGACCCACGAGAGCTGTCGGATCACGTTTTCAGGCTTGGCACATCGTCGTTTGAGTGAATCAGGTAATTTGGCCAATTTCGTGGCTGCGCTAGCCACTGCTGTTAGCCTTGCCAGTGCCGAAGCGGCGGAGGGCCGTGTTCCACGATGCCCACAGCGACGGGTGCAGGTGGCTGCAGGATCATGAAACGGATATGTGTGTTGGAGGCCGTATTCCCAGCAGATGGATTTTCTCTGGAGATCGGACACTCCCCTCGTTTGGCCATTTCGGGAATATTTTTCTCGCTCTCCCTTTCGATTACCAGATGTAGCTGGACGGGTTCAAACTGTCGCTCATCACTGTCGGGCTGGTTGCCCATTTCTGACCTTGCTCGGTGGAGCTGTCTCAATGCTGCCCATTAAAATTGGACTGGACATTCAGCCGCACTTGTTTGACTTTGAGTGCTCTGCTCTATTCTCCATGCAGACGGTGAATAAATGTAAGCTCGATCCTATGCTAGAAGACTTCCAAAGCTTTTAGGAGCAGGAACTTTGGCGCATCGCTCGACTTTTCTTCAGTGTTGCGCAGTCGCCAGCGCAGTCGCCAGCACATCAGAGCAATATGCAAGTATATCCACACTGCAATGCCAGCTGCGATGCGACCAGCGCTTGCACGCCGTTGAGAAAGTTGTACAGTCATCTTTGTGCAACATGCTCTGGAAGTGACTGCAGTGAGTGATTAAGGCATGATGGAGGCGCGCGCATCAACCTGTGATTGTGCGACGATGTTGCTGTATTTAATGTGAGAAAAATTATGCGTCGAATTATCACGAGTCTTCATCATCGCTTTGCTATCCAAGAGCAACTTCACTTTTGAACTTGAATACGTTGTTGAAGCAGATAAGCTAGTCATGTGCCATCGTGTTCAGCCAAAGGGAATGTGCGGACATGACCTGGAATTCGCACAACGCTGGGAACCCAGCGACCCTGAGGAGTGCTCGCGAGCAAGATCCGTCGCCCGTCGCAGTGGCGAGAGTGTCATTCATTGCAGGAATGCAAAACTGGTACATGAAGTGATAAACGGGGTCTGCGATCGGTTCGACTGCTGGGTTGATGTCATGCTTCAGCAGCGATATGGCTGGCGATGTTGCCAGTGCAAACAGCGCAATAAGAAAGGGAAAAAGCAGTGTTGGCTCGGTCCTTGTAAACATGATCCTTGCCAGATGTGTTTGCCATGGAGCCCAACTGTTCATGGGAGTGGGAGATGAAAATGAGCTCTGCTTAGCTTCTTACACTTGGGCCAAGATCTCATGCATCTAATTACCGAAGATGCTTGGCGATTAGCTTAGTCGGCACAGCCCAACCGTGAGTAGAGAGCTGTCACGCAGTATATAAGGGGTAATTAATGTACCAAGGCCTAGTGTAGGCGTCTACTTTTTGGCATGACAAGAGCTTGGTCTAACCAGATACTTGTCTAGTTATCCTTAATCATTTTAGTTCATCAACAGATTTTCTCGATTTCCAATACAAAAATCGCATCACTCACTGTGCCATTCTTGTAACTGTACACGTTGGGCACCAGGACAGGAATTGCAATGCCTTTGGAGCCATAATCGTCATTCATCAACTCAACGCTTCAATTTACTACTTTTCAGAATATGCTAATCTGCTTCACTGATTAGGGCCACCAATCAATACCTTGATCACCTGACCCTCTTGGACTTTCTTGAACGCTTCTTCAGCCTGGTCAAACTTCACAACCTCAGACACCAGCTTCTTGACATCAACCTTGCCGCTCGCAACCAGCTCAATAGCTAGCTCATAGTCACCGGGGCCGTATCTGAATGAGCCCTTCGCCGTCACTTCCTTCAGGCACATGGCCATGATGGGGAAAGTGATGTCAGCCTTGCCCATGCCGCCCTGCACGTATGTGCCTCCCATGCGTACAGTGTGGATGCTGGTCTGGATGGATGGCTCGGCGCCGCTGGCATCAATGACTACATCAGCGCCGTCACCCAGGTCAGCAGCCTTCTTGAGGGCTGCAGCATTCTCTTCGGCCGAGATTCTTTGCGACATGTAGGTATGCGTAGAGCTGAACGTCTTGGCCAGGTCGAGCTTGGACTGGACGATGTCGACGCTGACGACCTTGGTCGCACCGTAGGCCTTGGCGACAGCAGCACAGAGAAGACCGACGGGACCAGCGCCCATAACAACGACCGAGTTTCCTGGCCTCACTTCACCCTGCTTGACAATGTGCACAGCGACGGCGAGCGGCTCAATCATGGCGCCTTCCTGAAGGGATACCTGCTCGGGTAGCTTGTAGCAAAAGTCAGACGGCGCAGCCCAGAGGCCGGTCAAGGTGCCGTGGTGAGGAGGCGTGGCTGCAAAGATCATCTTGTCGCAGAGGTTGTACTTGCCTCCGCGACAGTGCTTGCAGCGTCGGCAGCCATATCCGGGTTCGAGAGCCACGCGATCACCAGGCTTGAGGTCGGTGACGGCTGAGCCAACCTCGACAACTGTACCGGATGATTCATGGCCGAGAACCATGGGCTCTTTAACGACAAAGTGGCCGATGGCACCGTGCACGTAGTAGTGCACGTCGCTGCCACAAATACCAGTGTAGTTCACAGCTACCAACACATTGTGAGGATCCTCAATGGTGGGCTTGGGCTGCTCAACGTATGCAACGTCAAAGGGCTTGTTGAGGATGAAGGAGAGGTTCTGAGTGATGGTGAGTAATTTTTTCCGGTCATGATCGTCAGGATTAATACTCACACTGAGGCTCTCCTTATTCAAGGTTTGAGTTGGCATCTTGGCAGAAAAAGCGAGCAGATCTCTGAATATCCAACTCTGGAAGTAGTTATCTCTTGCGAACCGGACACTCTCGGAAACTCGTTCAAAATCAGAGCTGGTTCGAGTGATGATTGATTGTCCAAAAAATGATTTATTGATTTTGGGACAGCGAAGTTCTTTTGTGATATTGGACTGCGACATCGCCACAGTGGGCGTTTGTGATTCCACGCCCCCGCATTACTAGATTCTGCGGAGCTGTCGATGCGCACCAATAGCATCGTGAGATTCTAGATACCAGGGCTTGCCATCGTAGACCTTGCATCACCGACGTGTAGATGAGAATATCGCCATGCTGTGCCGGACCACCCGGACAAGGCTATTCCGATGCAGCAGTATTGCCTGGGCGGTGTTTTGTCCGACGGAAAGGGCTACATCCACTCGCTCTTTGATGCACCCCTTGCGATGTCGGAGTTTTTTGAATTGCGACGTAATAGTGACCGGCTTCCCAAGAATAAACCAAAGGGATATGTCGATTGTATCAAAAGTTGATCAAATGCGCGATGGCGACCGGGCAGTTTTTGAGAGCCGTTGGCGGGCGAGGATCCCCGCGTACGTAGTAGCCAGCCTCGGCTAGCCCCATCTTATAACCGTAGCCGTCAACACGGGTTATATGCTGCTTCCCCCAATAAAGACCCATATTGGTACATGTAAAATCCTTCATCTCAGTTAATAGGAGCATTGCCTTGAAATCATGACCAAATCCGAGTTTCAATCTATACTCTACGACAAATCGCCCGATGGTAAAGTCGCCTACATCACACTGAACCGGCCGAAACATCTCAACGCCATCGATCCGCATATGCCGCTGGAGATCCGCGCTGCGGTGAAGGAGGCAAACCTCGATCCTAGTGTTCATTGCATAGTACTCAAGGGCAGCGGTGCCGGATTCTGCGGCGGATATGACCTGGGAATATTTGCCGAGTCCGCGCTGCGCGGCGAGACCGAGGGCAGCCAGGACTTGTCCCAGGGCTACGAGCCATTCCGCGACTACCTCATGATGAAGGAGTGCACCAACTGCTACTCGGAGCTCTTTCACAGCTACAAGCCGACCATTGCGCAGGTGCACGG
>JANAKD010000480.1:0-18190 GCA_027627215.1 Lecanicillium saksenae | reverse complement strand
TGCGTAGTTCTGTCACGTCGGCCAAGAACCACGCAAGGGCGAGGCGGGTGGTACAGAACACGAGTAGACACTGCGCAACGTTGAGCGCGCCGAGCGCATGCACAAAGCAGATTGTGGGCAGGTGCAAGGCTACAGGCGAGATGCCGGACGAGGGGACGGAGTGTGAGGCAGAAAATGCCCACCATCGTGTATTGCTTTCACTCTCGCCTCCCCCGATTCTACCTTGTGGATTTGCCCATCGTCCTTATTCATGTACACGTATAATAGAAATGCAAGCCCTAGCTCCATCACGATGATGATTTAAGTATACTTGGACGTCGTTTAGCTACACATGTATGGATTAGCCCTGATTCATGACAACGGAGGCTGCCTAACATGATAGTGAATCCTGATAACATACCTTTCACAGGCAGCGCATCGCTTGTGATGTCGTTGGGGTCGTAAGGTTCCCCGTCAAGCGAAGCAAGGTGGCACGCAACCATCCACCCGCCCACCGCAACACCAGCGATTCCTAGTACATAATCTTGCATTTCTTGGATATACATTGTTTTCAGCCGTGAAACTGAGCTGTGTGAGTGAATCATCGCCTCTTTATATAGAATTTCCGGTTTCTACGCTGCAAAGATCCCCCGCACTCTCTGTAACCATGGCGCCGACTTAGCGTCTGCCACTACGTTCCTGTGTGCGCTGTGTTGCGTATAACTTCAAAAGTTATGAGACAGTGACCCGCCCACCTGACCGCCCGCCATACTCAAGTCATTCTGATATCTCGGTCCTGAATCCTCGTGGCTGCTCAGGTATTACATGGCAGGTGAATCGGGACCATTCCGGCCGGAAACTTGGGGGCAGCACGAGGCCCCATCCCTACTACCCGACAATTGATAAGCTTTGAAGGCGAAAAAGAGAAGAAGAAATATACAGATTTTTAAGCATATAACGAATCGATTATTTTGCCGTTTCTCACTGTTTATAAACTCTTCCCCTATGGTGCAAATTCAGGAATGACACTCTGGCGAACGGACGGTTTGCCCGCCGCCCGTGGATTGATTACGCAGCAACGATGCTCAGCATGAAAGCTAGGGCGGCTTTGATGAAAGATCCGACATTATCAGATGTAAGCTATCGGCTTTTCCGTAAGAACTTCATTGCTACTCACGTTTGATACTTGTATGGAGGCAGACTCCTCTACGCCCTTGAATGCGGACAGGCTGGCTATCTACTGTGCACCTTTCTGTATCAATCGAGTAATCTCTGAAGTCTGTTTGGTCGCAATGGCCCCGCAGAGTAGAATCGTGATATAATAACTCTATAAAACAAGTAGAACGATTCTGATGGACAGCATAGTATCTAGTATCCTAAGTTGTCAATTACAGCGAGGGGGGAGCTGCAACCCAGTGGTTTCCTCTGCTGGCTACGACCCTGGCCTGTCGAGCTTCTAAATTTCCGTGCAGATTACTGTACCTAACTATACGTCGATTGCTTCGATACCTCGGCAGTTTGTCTCTTATGTAGAAATATATTAATATTACCTAATTATTTGAAGCCGTCGCTGCAATTAATTAATACTTCGCAAAGGCTCGCAAGTTGACAGATACGGAGATCTTTTACCCCGCATTCCACGATTAGCTAGATGCCTCTTAACCGAGGTCTGCTTCGTTATGTATCGAAGACTTAAATACTTCATTGTGCGAATGGAGTTTTGCCCGTCGAGTCTTTACTGTTTAATTTTTACTTCACTCCGGTTTGCTCCGATAAAGAAGCCACCAGTGAATATTCTTGAACATGCTTTGCAAAGGCGCTCTTCTACTCGCACTCAACACTATCGCCTTCGCGGCCGATGACGCACTGGTACAAGATGCTTCCAACCTACAATCAAATCATTTGATAACTGTTAAAGCTAACTGAAAACCATGTATAATAGGCGACAGTGTATCAGGACTTTGGCCTTCGTGGTCTCAACCAATCAATTTATACCAAAGATTGTCTCAAAGTGGAGGAGCAGTTGTACGTATAAAAATGAATGACATTACTTCTGTCGTGCACATTCTGACCGGAGCAGGAAGTATCATATACGCTCTATCAGCATTTCGAAAGGCTTCGCATGCACATTTTTCAGGTAAGTACCAGCCTGCCTTCCGTCCATACTATCACTAACTAGAATCGTACTTAGCGATGTAGCTTGCAAGGCTGATCTATATGAAATCGACGGAACTGATATATACATCCTTCCCTCGCCCAAGGCCGACGGAATCCGATGTCAAGAAGCCTGATAGCTAGCTATTCTTTACATTAATAAAACTAGCTGCGAACTTCTTCGCATGCAATACAAACGCATGTAAGTGTAATTCTTAATACTAAAATATTTTCATTAGTGCTATTTTAGTTATATACCCGGCTTCAGCTATGGACACCAATGTTACGAGAGCTGAACTAACACCCAGACAGGGTATTGTGGGCGAAATAGGCATATATATCTACATGGTTTAGGTTCTAGCTAGCAGGCAAGTTGACACTAACCTAGTAGCTATATATCCCATAGTTATTTAGGCCTTTCACCATGCTTAGATGTGTGGCCTCATATACCACAATATAGGCTTAATTAACTTAATAATAAGTTGAATTTAATATTAGGTAGTTAACTAGGTACTATAAACAGCAATAAGATTCTAAGGAGGGAGGGTATTAGTAGCTATACCACCTATATAGTAGCCGTTAATATTATAATAGTATAGATCTAGTTTACCACTATTGTTACTCTAATAAGCCCATACGATATTATTGAAGATCAGGCATAGAGCTGAGAGTTTTGTGACCTTGTAACTTGCAAGCGCACCCATCTTTGCCTTGCAGCACTCAATGCAACACTCCTCGCGCACATTGTTGCATGTACTGATGGACTTGAAAGTTTCTTCTGAACAGAGCTATCGCCAGATCCCTGGCCGTTGTCCTAGTGTACCAGCAAGCCCTTGGCGATACAGCGAATCCATCCTTCTCAACCCTGTAACCATTTTGGCCACACGGCCTCTAACCCCGATAGGCGGACTTCATAGCGACCAAGCCCACACCTTTGAGGTTGGGAATATTCCATGACAAGGAGGCATAGATGGGCTCTCGCGTGAACCAGAACACTGATTCAGGTATGCTTGAAAATAACCTTGTGAGGAGTCAGAGATCGCGCGGTGCGGCTGAGAGGGCTGAAATAAACCCTATCCACTGCAACCAGTTTCAGTCATGATTAGCGCCACCAACGAGTTTGGGCGGTCTTGGCTTCCTTGGCTGTATTTTGATGGTAATGGGTATAAATACTGTGCATTGCCGAGTCACCGCTTTAGAGCTGGCGCTGTGGGCGTTATTATTCCTAGCTGCAATTCACCTACCACTCGTCAGACAAAGAACGCCAAAATGTCGTCCCCCCATCCCGCCGCATCACCGTCGCCTATGTCACCAGCATCAAATCGGCAAACGGCACCCTACGAAACGAAACCAAACGGGGCTGGTGTGCTTGTCCACCCACCGCCAACCAAGCAAGCGCACGCGCATCCGACTGCATACTACGTGTTTGACATGTTGTTCAAGCTCGCTATCGCTGGCGCAATGATTGGTCTCGTTGCCGTGCAGGCCATGGCCGTCGCTGAGTCCAAGGCTCAAACGAAGCAGAACAAGTCTGCCATCGGCCATCTGTCGAACTTGGCGAGCGACCTCGACTCACTCAGGGCTTCCGTATCATCCATTTCAGACAGGATGCAGGCTATTTCCAGCAATATCTTGGGTATACGCAATATCATGGATCGCGCCCGATAGGCTGAGTCCTAGCCAGGGCCCGGATCCGTCAACCTACCCCGTTGTAATACGGCCACACCTGGGCAAGCTGCCAGCACTGAACCCATTTTATGAAGCTTAAATACCACTTTATTAATTAGAAGTCGATATATATACCATATACAGTGCACTTCAAAATCTAGAAAAGTATGCAGCAATTCTCGCGCGAGTAGGAAATAGAAATATCTCCACTCATCATGTAAATAGGAAGTGATGCCGGAGTCCCTTGTAGATACTGTAGCCGTCTACGGCTTTGAGACAGACACCACATATGGTGTCCCTGCGGCACCCCACAGCGCCGAACTGCTTAACCCCCCCCCTATTCATCAAGCAGTCCCAGGTTGAATAGCTGGGATGATCGACATTCTGCCCAACGAATAACCAGGCGATGCGCTGGCCAATTTTTTTTTTCGTGGTGCAGTGAAGAGGAAATCTTAGGCACCCCGCACAAGCTGGATATGAAATATAGCCATAGCCAGACGGCCTCACCCGCCCTCCCAACCCCTCTTACTGGACCATCGCACGTGGAATCATCCACGTTGCAGCCATTGAGCTTCAGCAAGCATGCAGTTGGCCCCCAGCAGCCGCAGGTCGAGGCTCCGCACCAAAGGCCGCTCGCCGCATCGTTCATTCTGCAACAGTGTGGCACGATGTACATGCATTGGCACGATGAAGATTTGCAGGCGCTTTACTTCTCGAGACGAGCAAATTAACCAAACGAGTCACACCTGGAGCGGACATTTAAACAGCCCTGCCACGTACTGCTGCAACTGTTCGAAAAAAAAGGGGGACAACGGGCAGAAACTACAGATGCATGTCGGGTCTGAGTTAAAAGCCATGCGGCAACGGGGTCCAGCGAGATCTCCTTCTGCACGTGAACGTCGCAGTGCTAAGGGGGGTTGGTGGGCGCCCTGATGCGTGTGCCTTGTGACGCACGTCACTGTTGCACCGGGCGCCAACCACCAAATATCACGACGAATCACTTACCTCGTCCGATTACATTGGGATTTTCAGCCGCAATCTAGACAACGGGATGGATGCCATATCGAAACGTCCAATATTGGGGTTTGCGACCGATGCAGGAGGTACATCAAAGTATACTTTTTTGTGGGCTTATTCTTACACACCCCCCAACAAGACCTCCCGACACAATGACGGCGTCTTTCAGTCGGAGCCATGCCTTTTCGGTGATGCTCATGCATGACCAAGCAGCCCAGCCTGTTCAGTTGGGGCTTGACCAGTAGTCTAGGAGCACCGCTGCCGAACCAGTGGCATGAGCTGGGTGCATGAATGTGGCTTTTTCTCTGTCATAGTCAGCCATGCAGCTGCACGTTCTATTTACTGCAGCGAACGAGCGTGCGCCAATAAGCGATGGCTTGCTGCATGGTGAGAATGCCCCCGACATGAGTGCTTTCGGTTGGTCCTCTAAAAAACAAAAGGACCCTACTGCTTATGTTGCTTCGCCCATCTGCCGTCCTCGTGAGCAGGTTATCTACAATCAAATGTCGCATAGGGCTCAATGCCGAATAGAATGTAACTGCTAATCATGTTGGCGATGAGGCGTGAGCAGCCATGGCAGGATGCAAAGTCATGAACGCATGCAAGCCACAATACTGATAATGACGGCACGGGTGGAGTCCCAAAGTATCCGTCGGAAGACCCTTGTCCACCAGCTTCTGGAGGGCGTAGGATAGCGTGTTCATGAGATGCGATTTAGATATTGCTTGCGTCAACATGCTGCCTGGCACATTGAGAGAGATATTCGACAACAAGGTAGCAAAGTATCTATTGTGATTATACGAAAGGCAAGTACCGGACTAATGTAATAATTCATTCCCAATACGACATCTTGTGTGCCCTATTTCCGCTCCCTTTTCACTGAGCTCCAGATGTAGACAAACGGCCCTAGGACCAGCCAAGCACCCAGCACGTCGCCAACGAGATGGATGCGATCGCCCTTGTTCACCACTGCCATCAGCGTCATGAGCCCAATGTGCGCAACGTTGGCGCACGCCGTGAAGTCCAGAAAAAGCTCATTCCTCCACGGGTCCGCCGACGCGCGCAGCAGGAAGTAGCCCCAGACCACGTAGATTGCCGCAATCATCTCCTCGTACTGCTCCGCGCCGCCCGGCCCCCAGCGAAGCAGGGTCTCGAGCGCAGGCGGCACGTCGACGCGGAACGGCACCAGTAGCAGCACCGGCAGGAAGAATAGAATCATGCCGCCGCCAAAAGCCACGGTGACGCTCTTGAGCCAGGGCTCGTGGGAGTCTTGCGTGGCCGCGCGCCTAAGCGGTACAAAGTCGGAGATGCGAGATGCCATGATCGATGCGGCAAGGTCTTAGTTTAGTGAATGCAGTTTCTCTTTTTGATAAAATGGCTTGCTAATTCTCTTGAGAATTTTCGAAATAGTTTCATGTTGCTATTAGTAGTAGTTTCGCCGCATCGCAACTCGGCCCTCGGCCCGTGGCGACGTTGTGATTACCATAGCGTGCCGTATACACACTTCTGCCGACGTCCACATCTCCACCGTGGACTATCCTTCCTGGCAATCCAAGCCCGCGTTATAGAGTGATTTAGATACAACAATCCCATTGATTAAGGCTGTGAAGAGGAGCCGCAGACCTGCCCGGGAGTCAGCCAGGCCGAGGAATGCGGGTAAGGCATGCTAGGCTCCCGCTTAACGCGCAGCACGCATTACACGTTGAATGCCCATGTCCCGAGCAAATGTTAAAGGATCCGAAAAATCTGTCACATTTATGTTCTTGGTTTCGCGTATTTTCCACAAGAATTGAGTTTGTAAAATCATTCCGACGATCTAAGCTCTTGTTGACGTATTCACTCCGGACACGCCCTTTCTTAAACACTGGAGAATCGGGGATCAAGCTCCGTGATGGATTTCCCAGTCTAGAAAACATGCAAATGTAGCAGAGGAATCTTTCTAGTCTCAATGAACTCTATTTCCAGGCGCTGGCGGTCTGCGTTCCTGCTTTCTTGCCTTCCTGATACGTGTCACTTAGCGCATTGTACAGAGCCTTGACGCGTTTGATCTCTGCGAGGAAGTGGTCCTTCTCATCCTTTGTTTCTAGCTTCTCGACCAAATCCAGAAACGAGCGACCGGTAAAAAACTTGTTCTCCCGATTGTACAGCGCACGTCTTTCCACCTGCTCCTGTGTTTCGATGCCCGGGACGCGAAAGACTTGCTGCAAAATGTCAATGTCGTATGGGATAGAGAAGAGATCCCTGCTGTCTTCGTATGTGAATAGATAGTAGAACTCGCGAAACCCCGACCATGCGATGCCACTCAGACACAAGCTGCAGGGCTCGTGAGTCGCCAAGAAGATGCAGTCTGTCTGCGGGTCGGGGCGGCTGGCCGGGTCGGGAAAGTCTTTGGTGAAGAACTCTTGAATGCAATTGATTTCACCGTGGAGGAGAGGCGACACCTTTTCATTGTTCGTCGACACGGTGAATGGCTTCAGATCCTTTCGGGAAAGAATCGCGGCACCAAAGACTTTGGAGCCGGAGGCCACACCATCTTTCGTTAGAGGAATAATTTTCTCTTCGACGGTGCTGAGAAGAGTAGATAAGGTTTCTTTAACGTTGATAGACATCTTGAAAACTTTATTGTCGATATAACATGAAATCGGTAGAGAGATGCAACCCTGCGTTTTTATCATGATTGTGCGGCGAACACCGCCCAAGTGGCTGTGTAAGCGGCGGCTTCCGGCGGCTGGCTGCTCCAAGCTGTAGCACAGCGCAGATCACTGGTACCAAGGAGGCAGTGTGTATCCAACGGAATTCAGTGAAGCAGAATACATGATAGAAACTTTACCTGCATTATCCAAATACAATAATATCGTCGTACCGTGGATGGTTAAGCAGAGAGGGAGATGACTAAGCTTTACAAGCGGCTAAGAAAACTTTCTACAGTGCGTCTGCTAGTTGGGACAGCAGAAATTCATCAAAATAATGGAGTTACGATAATACATTGTTAGCCTGACACAGGCTCTCCCGAAACCCATCGCTCCCGAATAACACACAATCATGCATTACATCCGGCTTCTTCGGCCGCCCAAAGTCACGCGGAATGCTGGACAGCATCTTGAGCTGCTGTTCACCATCACTACAGATCTCGGGGACTCATTTCTATACCCCGAAATACCGATTGATCTGCAAATAATTGCGGAAATTCACGAGTCACACACTCCAACGGTTCTCAAATTGACTAAGAAAAGTCAAGTTGTGTGGCAGTCTGGCATGCGAGTGGCAAAGCCCAAAATCGTAATTCCCAGACCACTACAAGCAGCGCTGTCCTCTGGAGCAAAAGTCAACATTGGCATATCCGCGAACCAAGAAAAATCGGCGGATGGCGCACAACACGTTCTTCTCCACTCGGAAAACAGCGGCAGCCAAGGTCAAATCATGCCAGTTTGGGCTACGCTGAACAATGCGAACGCTGGCACGGGTGTATCGACCCGAAGAATCGTATTAGACGATGCAGCATCTGGAAGATATCTCGTTGAGGTTGAAGAGGAAATCGGAGAGAGCATAGCTAGGCATATATGGGATGCTGGTGTGCTAGCAATGTGTTGCATTGCCGGGATTTATTTGTGTCCCACTCTCGAATGCAACCAACAACGGCTCCCCAAGGCAATGAAAGCACTCCTATCTTCCAAGAAAGCGTTGAATGTTCTTGAGCTCGGATGCGGGGTAGGGATATTAGGTCTCGGATTTGCGACCGTTTTTCCTCGGCTGCGAAAAGAGGGCTTAGAGACATGCACCATTGTAATGACAGACCTGGAGGAGGCTGAAGAGAGGACAAAATCCAACATGGAAAGGGCACTCATAAACGGCCAAAGTCAGGATATGTCATTGTTGTATGAGAACCTTGACTGGGAAGAGGGACGAAAAGGAGTATTTGGCACCGAAGTGGCGGGCCGAGGCTGGGATCTGATCATCATAAGTGACTGTACCTACAATGTCGATATGCTACCGGCACTCGTCGAGACTCTGACTGCCTTGGAAATGGCCAACAGACTGAAGAAGGGCAGCATTGCTGCAGGGACGAAAGTTTTCTTGGCTACCAAGCCCCGGCATGCATCCGAGAGGGCTTTTTTTGACTTGATGTCAGACAACAAATGGCGTGTTCAAGAGAACCAAATTTTGGATTTGCCAGTTCTTGGAAACGAGAATGAATCTATAGAACTGTACCTGTTTGAACGTCAATGAAGAGCAAGCATTACATTCACGTTGATGAAAGATGGCGGCGTGAAACATTTACATTTTCATGACGTGAATTGTGCATATATTGCATGTATGTACTATATCATAATGAGATGAATCTCTTATATACATGGAACCACTTAGCAGTGGGCAGGGTTGTTGGGGTAGACGTTGCCAGTGTTGCAAGTGTTGGGAGGCGAGAACAGGGGAGCGGCTGAGTTGAATGTTAGCAGACGAACGCGGTTTGAAGCCCTTAGATGGTGGTAACTCACTGTTGACACCATAGTTCTTGGGAGGGTTGCGGACGATGGAGTAGCGGCCACCAGGAGTGAGGCGGTTCTCGCAATCGATCTGAGCCTGACCACCGTTCTTGGAGGAGGAACCGGTCCAGATGTCGATGTGAGGCTGGCCACGCTTCCAGTCGGAGTCTACATCACATGCTGGTTAGCTTCTGCTGGGAGAGTAGCACTCAGGACGTAAATTACTTACCGCACTGCGCACAGAAGTCTTCGACACGACCGTACTTGGTGAGGAAAGGCAGGTAGACGATCTCGCACTGGTTCAGCTCACCGGGGGCGGTGGCAATGGTGACGGGGTCGTCGTAGGTACCCGAACCTGGGAAAGATTGTTAGCATTCACGGTCATCTTCCGATAGGTATTCGTCACGTACCACTGGCACGGTTGTTGCGACCGCCGCAGTTGTAGGAGGTGGCAGGACCAGGAGGATCGTTGTCAGGGTAGCCGTAGAATGTGACGACGAAGTTGCCAGGCGTGGAGCAGGCAGAGGCAAAGCCGGCCATGGCGGCGGCGGCGACAGCAGTGGTGGTAGCTCTCATTTTGATTTGATAACTTTTGATTCCCGTGCAAAGAACTTGGTTGATGAGAAAACGAACTGAGATTGGGAAACGGGAGACCTCAGGTCTATTTATGGACGAGAATTGAAGCCCGCCAGCTCACCATTGGAAATGGGTCGCCTCCCATCACAAGCTGGAGTTTGTGACCGCAATCTCTCGCAGCGGTTCTCACGCTAACCGATTCTCACGTACTGGAATTCCCATTTGCATCAATCATGTAGATGTCCCGCAAGAGCGACGCCTAATAGCTCGAGGCATCGGCACTTGTACGGCCATCCTTAGCCCCATTGGATACACTATATCGGGGAAGAAGCGGCGAAGTGACCCACCTCCAGATGCTACGCTGACAAGCCGGGTCGCCTCGGAAACTTCATCGAGGAGGCCAAGCCACAATGTTCAATCCTTGTGCTGCGCCATTCGTGGGATTATTTCCCTAGGCCAATGCAAACAAAAAGGCTAAAACGGCAACCATCCCAAGTGAGGGATGCTCCTCGTCCTTGATTATTAGTGGCTTTTCAAGCGACATCCCTAGCTACCTATTCTCGTCAAGCTGCTCGCTGACGGAGCTGGGCCAGCCTCACCGTCGAGACGAGAGTTACGCCGAGACTACTGCGCCTACGTCGCTCGTCTGAGGAAACCAGCAAGAGACCGAGTCCCAAGACGGCAGCCAAAGACGAGCTGCAGCATCTTAATACTCATAGCATGCCTGCTAAGGGATCCTTAGCCTGTCTCCCTGCCTGCAATGGGACCCGTTCGCTGGTGCTTATGGGAGTGGCCAATGCCGCCAATGAAAGGCGATTCTCTAGCCAATTCCACTACAAATGCTTCCCTCCATCTGCTAGGGCGGGAGAGGCTACGGATAGGGCATGCAGCTACGATACGGAAAGGCACTCGGTCTATTAATGCTTAAAGCCGAAGTTATCAACGCATATAAACTGTAAACTTGCGACTGATCGCCAGTCGCCTGTGAGTCGTTAACAGGAACATGCCGAACCTTATCGCCGAAGAGTATCGTTTGGCAGTATAAGTGGTCGTGGTCGCTAGCCTTGGCTGCTGGTGGGGCCACCCGCAAATGCTTCAGGTGGAGGGGATCTAAATAGTAGTTAAATATTGCTCTGTGACGAAGAACACTGGTGACGGGCACACCGCCGCAGAACATTCCTTCGCCGGCCTCGTTACCGGTGCAATCGCACATTTGCGCTTGATTTGGACGCACAATGACTGCGTATTACCGCAGCAATTAAGACCAGAATCCTCAAAGCCGTTTCTGTGCTAGCGAGCTACCTTTGTAACTTCCCGACCCATTTACTAGGATCAAGTGGGCTACCTCGCATCGACTTGCCGGTTCAAGACTGCCATTTGCTGTCTTTAAAAGCGTTCGAAAGGAACATCATCCATTTCTGTGCAAACGTGATGTGGCACTCATAGCTGGGCAGCTGGCGTTATTACACCGTGGAATTTATACATACAACAAGCTCTCGTCGTCTCCGCAAACTTGCTCTCGAATTCTGATCTGCAGCTTTATTAGGGGGTATTACCGCTATGTTCTTCCCTAGGGCTAGTCCTCGTATATAATTCGTGTGACATACACTTCACAGTATAAAAACAGCCAGTAACACGGATTTAGAATAAAAATGCCAAATGGAAGCATTAATAACTACTATCGTAATGGGCAACGACGAAAGACTTGCTTACGTTGTTCTTTGTCGTGACGGCCGTGTCATTTCCCTGCCTCGGAACAGTCGAGATTTTAGAGAATTATTTGTAATAGAGTGAGATTAGATTTTCACAGATAATAATGCAATCCCTAAATCGTTCCCACTTCCGAACGAAGCTCAATTGAACCTCTTGTTTCGAGTGGTTCTGCCCGACGCTGGTGTTGATGCTCATGATCACGGTGCCAAAAATTACGGTATAGGGAGGGATGGGAGATATTTTAACGACCTTGTGAAACCGGGAATAAGCACAGTTATCCATTTTCTGTCTGATTGTACACCAATCCTCTTCCCTGTTCCTGATGAGGAGCCCTTGTTTTTCTATGGTCTATGAAGAAACTGGACAAAGGGACAGCAACTGCTCATTCTTCGCCGAGAACGCATGTCGTTAATGAGAGATTGACCATATTCAACCAGACGTCTCGTCGAAAGCTTAAAGACGCTACAGCGATGCATGAGGCACTCAATTTTCTATTATTGCGTGACGGCGCGGGGTCCACTTCATTAACTGATGGCGAGGGACTTCATCCCAATTTCACCATGATTGGCCCTAACTTGTATCTGCCATCTAAGACGTATTTGCTAAGTAGTCTACCTCAACTACAGCGCCAACATGACCGGCTTGCATGGCCATGACGACGTCCGCCGTGTGAATGATACTTAGACGATCTGCCACGGTTATGACAGTACAAGTAGCGAACTCACCGTCGAGAAAATCCTGCATCTCCCAGTCCACGTTGTCGGCCAGGTCGCTGGTGGCTTTATCAATCAGCACAATCTTCGTGTTTGCGCGGCGCCTGTGTAAGGCACCTCGTGCCAGACTCAACAACTGCATTTGAGCTGAGGTAAACCGCATGCTCGATATGTCAGCGTCGAGACCGCCCCGATCTGAGACTGTCCGCCAAAGGTGGACGCGCTGCAACATGGTTACGAGGTCCACATCCGAGAAGTACGGCCGGATTATTGAAAATGGGTCCAAATTGTTTCGGACGGAGCCTCGCAGTTCAAAGCTGTGCTGCGTAATTGTGGTGATTCGAGACCGCAAGACATCGCGAGGCACGGTCCGAATTTCTCTCCCATCAATTGTGATACTGCCCGAGTACTCAACCATGTGTAAAAGAGCCAGCAAAAGTGAGGTTTGACCTCTGGATCCATTTAAGGTCGGTTAGTGAAAGAGTAATCAAGACATGACTCAAGCGTAGGCTGTCACTTACTGTTCGGCCTGCGCAAAGAGGCCAACCTTTTGCATATGCTCAATGGACCATGTCGTACTCTCGAGACTATGTGAATAAATTAGATCGTCACTGTCAGAATATTATATTTAGTGTTATCCAAAGAGAATTTCATTAAGATTGAGTCATACCTGCTAATTGTTGCAGCGCCATGAAGCTGGACATCTCCCGAGAGGGGCCAGCTCTCTGGGACTGGTTGCCTGAGCGCCCGTAATACAGGCTCTGAAGAGACGAACAAGCTACCACTTGAGCGAGGCCAATAGTTGCTGCGAGAAGACGTGTTCATAATATGCCTGCATTTTGGTACTTTTCGATTGAGATATCTGTTCTCTACTTTAACGGGAGGCCGTCACTGGAGTTTTCTAGATCAAATCAAGTTCCCATCAACTGGTTTCTGTGAGACCTTCATCAACGAATTCTTCGCGCACCATCTGCGTGACTTTGCCAGATTCGAGCCGCAGAATCACATCCACATTTTTAAGAGTGTGCGTTCGATGCGCAATAATGATGACAGTGCACCCGGCAAACGCCTCTTCCACCAGTTGTTGCATTTGCTGATCAACTTCGTAATCCATAGAGCTTGACGCCTCATCCATAATAATAATGTTGGTAGCTCTCGTCGCCTGGTGAAGCATAGCTCGAGCAAGGAAGAATATCTGCTTCTGACCTGGCGAGAAATGCATGTCCGACATCAGGCCATCCAGATTTTCGCCACCCATTGAGACAATATAATCCCAGAGACCGACCCTATTTAAAGTTGTAATCATCAGATTTTCTGAGGGCTGTGGACCTTCGAAAGGATAAAGATTGAATCGGAGCGACCCGGGAACCTCTGTTCCTTCTTGCGTCAGCGTAGTGATGCGGGCTCGGAGCACTCGCCGAGGAACGGTTGTGATGTCGCGCCCATCTACCAGGATGTGTCCCCCAGAGCACTTGATCAGCTGTAGGAGGACTAGAATCATCGACGATTTTCCGCTATCAAACCCAAAATATCAGCACTGACTTGACAAATATTGAAATCCGGTTGAGTAGGCTTTTATCATACCTTCCGGTACGGCCGATAATACCGACTTTCTGTCCATGCTCGATAGCGATATCAGCATTGTCTATGGCTTGTATCTCGGCGCCGCTGGGGGATCTGCATGATATTGTCAGCTCATCAAATACACTGAAGCTTAACCCGCACAAAATCTTACAAATATGCGGCGGACACAGATTTGAAATCGACTCTGCCGTTTACGGGCCAGTTTTCTGCCACTGGAATTTTATTCTGTCCCTCGTCTTCCTGTGGCGTTTCTTCGCAAAAGGCTTTAATTCGCGATAAACCGCCGAGACAACTCTCCATCATCACCCAAACCCGAATCAGGAAGGATGCAGTAGTACCGAAAGAAATGAGATTTAAGAGCGCAAGTCCTAGTGCGGTGTCGGAAGTAGAATTTGACATGATGGTAGCGATGCTGACGAGGATAGTGGCAGCACAGCAAGTAGTTGAGTCCAAGACAATTTCGAGCCATTGCTGTACAGACAGTAGGGAATAAAAAGGGCGTAAAGCACAATCAACAAGTGCGCTGAAATCTGCCATCATCTTTTCCTGCCACTGAAAGGCACGTATGTGTTCGATTCCAGCGCTTGTTTCTTTAAAAAGACTGAAGAATGGTGATGTCAGCTCGAGTTCCAATAGCCGAAGTTGTCTGGATGTTCTCAGGTAGAAATATTGAACAACGTATAAAACGATTATAAGCAAAATGATAATTGGCGATGCGTACTTTGCACCGGACGCAATAACTCCGACATCGACCAAGACGGAAAACAACATGTAAACAGCCTGCATAAAGACGATTGGGAGCATTTGGGAAACCAGGGAGATATCTTGGCTGAATCGGTTCAAGATCACACCACTGTCAGTGTGGCTGATATGAGACAGCGTGGCGCCCATTGCTGAACGAAGAAGCCGCCCGTGAAGTTCGGTCGAAGATTTTGGGATGATGCGCATAAAATACTGTATTGCCGTGCCGCATGTACAGATTATAACGCCGAAGCTTATAACCGCGAAGCCGATGAAATAGGTATTGTTTTTCGGATCTGTGTCGAGCCATATCTGAGTAAAAATTTGAGGCATCTTACCCAGAGTGGCCGTGAAAGCGACTGAACAAATCCACGAAATAACCAATCCCATACCTGCGGAGCGAAGAAAGTAGCTGTAGAGGGCGAAATCGCCGTGCCTTCTACTCTGCTTATTGCTAGAGTTGGCATTTGTGACATTTGCAGAGGCACCTTTCTCTGGGTGTGTGGTGCAACTCTCCTTTGTTCGTTCCGCAGATTCACCTATTTCGCTCTTTGCTGTATCCTTGACGAAGGAAAGATCTCGAAGGCCGTTCTCCGCCACAACGTGTCCCCCCTCCGTAATTTCGAGGACAACATCGGCTGCCTTTAATAAATCGGCTGGATCGAGGTTAGTTTGAGTAGGCCTAGCGGTTTGTATGCGATGCGGGTTTGTCTTACGTTTGTTGGTTGTCATGATGATCGTCCGTCCGCGCCGACGAAGAAACCCTTTAGGCCCAAACAACCTGTAGAATATTGTACAGGTAGTCTCCGTATCGAGAGAGCTGAATGAGTCATCCAGCAAAACAATAGAGGCTTCAAAATATAAAGATCTGGCTAGTCCCTAATGTGGGTTAAGCTTGTCAGCTGACACAAACATGGAAGCCAAGGCAGATACGTACCACCCGTTGTTTTTGTCCCCCACTGAGATTGTTGCCATCGGTTCCTACTAGTGTCTCATCGCCGTCGGGAAGTTCAGCAATGTCTCGATCTAGAGCACATGCATATATTACTTCAGAGTAAAGTGGCTCAACAAAAGCATTATATCCGATGATGTTGCCCTTTATCGTCAAGTTCCGTAACCAAGGGATCTGACCGGAATACGACACTACTTCCGCAGATGGTATCAGAATAGAACCTGCAGCTGGCCTTATTTCTCCGAGGAGAGTCCTCATAAATAGAGACTTGCCGGTGCCCACTTGCCCATGCAGCATGGCCAAACTACCGACCGGAATCCGAACGTTGACGTTTTGCCACAATGGCACGGACGCTTTCGACAACAATGTCAAGTTCTGCACCTCAACACCGCACTGTTTCGGAGCCGGAGTGCAGTTCTGATTCTCAGCCGTGTCGTTGGCCATTCCAGCTGGCCCAATGTGACTGCACGCATCTTCAACTTCCTCGAGAAGGAGATATTGCCGAATGCGAGTTACACAAGCGTAGCCGCCAGAAAAGAAGGTAACTTGAGATATCAACAGATTCAGAGGCCCGGAAATGATCAAAATCAATGCGAATGTTGCAAAAACATCTGGGCTGCTCATCGGCGGAGATGTTCGAGTCCAAAAGCGTGCACCTGCGAACACAATGACAGGCGTCATCGTGGCATTCAAAGCATCTATCAACTGTCAGTTAAACACTATGACCTGAAATAATGTGCTTCCGACATACGGATTCCGAACATGGCAACACGGGCATATCGATCGCTCATCGAGGTATCGATTTCGTCTTTACGCATATCCTGGAGATATTGTGCCAGCGAGTAAGAGAGCCCTGCTGCCTTGATGTTTTTCAGCTGATCTAGAGTCTTCGAGGTCGCTGCCACTCTCTTCTCAATCTTTGCGTTCCAGGCAGTACTGGCCCTCGACATCTTCTTGGCATTGAAGAAAGTGGCCACAGCAGATACTATGTTGACACGATTGGTTAGCAGTGTTTGGCTGGCTCCGTACCGGGCGGCTTACTGAATGCTGGGATAAAAATTAAAAAGCAAGCATATCCGACAAAGGTATACAAAGCATACACTCCAATAGCAAGCTCAAGTAGAGCAGACCAAGAAGTATGCACCAAAGACGCCATCTGCTGGACTTTTGCCACATCAGCCGTCATTAATGTAATAGCAGCTGCCTTGACGAGGTCTTCAGCTCCGAGTTTCTGCATTTTATCGTATATGGCAAGAATGAGGATAGCTTTGAGACCCGTTTGCACCCGAGAGCCAAGGCGAGAAAAGTAAGCACGCGAGACCTGTCGTGGTGTTAGATGGAGTAGGCGACGGCGAAGGTTTCAGTTGGAAACTCACAGCAAGTCCACCAAACACAAGGATGGTGGCACCTATCAAACTGGAGGCGATATTTCTCGCGTCCCCTCCCTGCCTGATGCCATCGAGAATGCGCTGCATCAAAAACGGCCTGCTCAGTGAGAATCCGATGAAACAGAGGCGAGGCAGAATAATTGACAAAAAGTCCCACATCAAAGTACGCATGCACGCATCTAAGAGCGCAAACGATGAACTTTTATCCACTTCTATGTGTTAGCGGTGTTGGGATGCTCAAGGAGACTATGGATCAGATCAAATTGGAAAATTTCTTACTTCGACTCCAGTGCTGAGAAAACCGCTGGAACAGACTAAAGGCCTTGATTCGGGCTCTAGTTCTGGCAAGTCTTTGATAGAAAAGTCTCTCCGGAACCCGTTCAGAAGTAGAGGATTTAGCCAAACGAAAAATGACCGGTTCCAAAAACCGCTGTTGGCTTCCGCGTTTACAGTAACGCGGAGGTAGTCGGCGCAGAAGTATTGTCGTTTGGGGATTTCTTCGAACACAATGAGGCCAAACTTGATCAAAAGAATAACAATTTCAATCGCACCAACGGCTCTCATGTCTCGGAGAAACATGGAGCGAGTGGTCGCTATGTCACATAGCATCGTGACCGAGAAAAACAGGCTGAGGAATGTTGAAGGCTGTAGATAACATACATGGCCAACATAGATGACGAAGAAGGCACAGAGCGCACCAAAAAGTGAGACGATGGTAGAAGCGAGAGAATAGGTCGATGAAAAAGCCGACCTCTGCCAAAGGACAATCCTGACAACATACATGGCGCACAGAAGAGCGCCAAGACAAAGCTTGCCCCAGAGCAGGAGACCGGGCCGAACGAGCTGCCGTCCGCCAGCAAGCTTCTTTACATACCAAGGAATTGCCAGTATAACAAGAGCGGCGGGAAGAATTTCGAATATGGCCTGCTCGAAAAGAAGTGTAAAATCGAAGTGACCAGCCAGGACTGGTCCAAACTGCTGGTCCATTCTTGATGGAACTATCGCTGCCATTTCGGGCAGTTGGAAAGTGTTGTCGCAAACAGGGAAGAGCTGCTTCAATTTTGAAGCCAAATTATTTGTCACCTTATCACTCGAGTCCTAGGTGCAGGCCGTCTTCGAGCGAGAGTTGGCGACCAAATCGTCGAGAGCAAAAGCGATGGAAGGGTACGGTCTCGAAATGGTGGCTGAGAGCGCCGGCGCCACTCTAGATTCTGCTTGGGGGCG
>JANAKD010000048.1:0-52092 GCA_027627215.1 Lecanicillium saksenae | reverse complement strand
GCTCTACCAGGACAAGGACCCCCACGCCGACGGCATGGAGGACGCCTTCATGGATCTCTGGGAGGCCGTGGCCAACTCACGACCGCTGAGGAAGACGCCGAGCGGGCACTTTATCCTGCCGCACATGCTGCCGCCGAGTTATGAAATCATGAAAGCGCAGCTCGCTGCGAAAGTGAGGCAGCTTTGAAGGCCGAGATCGGGTGGTCGACCTTATCTCATTCCCCACCAATTCTCCAGTCTATTTGTGGGCAACCCTTCCCACCAGCAATCCATCGCATCTGTACTTGCATAGCAGGCGTTTTGTCTTTTTACCCTACCTTTTTATACTAGTTTTTATTCTTGCATTCGTCATTCACGTGGGAAAACAGCTTCGTCCCATTTTGCATAGCGAGCGGATTCTTCGTTATGGTTTTCTTCATAGATACACCATGAAATTGGAAAATTGATTCTCAATGCCCAAATAATACTCTTAATTCTATTGTGTTGTATGTCTGTCTATCTTATATGCAGTGTGGTAGTCTAGGCTAAAGGATATGATCCCATCTTTCTCCCCGTTGCTCATTATTACCCAGAATCGCGTGAAGGTTAACAAAATCATGTAACAGGACACCAGAAAAATCATGACAGTCGGAAAGAAATCAACTTCATGCGCCGCTCGACACAGCACCGCTCTTCAGTGCCTTCTCCTTGAGGGCAAAGTGCTCGAGACCCTCGCTCAATTTCTTCGTAACCATATCCGGATCAGGCTCGTCACTTCCAACAAAAGTCCAACTTTCCTCGGTTTCTTCATCGTCCTCATCAGGCTCTGCTTGCTCATTCTTCCCTGCCTTGCGCTTGATTAGACTCTTGGCATACTCCATGTCACGGTAAATCGATTGAATCGCGTTATCAACACCATGGTCCTATCCCTTGTTAGTGTCTGGGTATCATGCCCAAAGTTCCCGTGAACAAAACTTACTCTTCGAATCTGTTCGCCCAGTACTTTCGCTTTCACAATCATTCTCTCGTTGCGAGTCACTTCCCACAGCGCTCTGCCAAAGCTGTTGGTGCCCCATTTCTTTACCCACACTCCGACGCCGAGATCCTCAACGCGACTGGCGAAGAAGTACTGGTCACCAAAGAACGGTCGAATTATAGTCGGCAAACCAGCCCTTAAGCTTGCACCAGTGGTGCCTGACCCTCCATGGTGTGCCGCAGCGTCAATTTGCTTGAACAGCCAGTCATGGGGAGCGGACTTGATGACGTGGATTTCAGGTGGCATTTCGGGTTCCTCGGGGCGTTTCTTGCTAGGGTCCTCCTTTGATGAGATGCGGTCAGACCAGCCCTTGGACAGAATGCACCTTACGTCCGCTTTTAGGACGGCATCGATGACTTCTTTGGTCATCTTGACGGGATCATTGACAATGATAGATCCAAAACCGACGTATACCAGCTTCTTGCCATCATCTCGGGCCTTCCGAATAAAATCAGCGAGCTCCTTCGGCGGCGTGTACTTGTCTGCCTCATCCAAAAACCAATAGCCGGTGATCCTGATCCAGTCTGAGAAATCCAGAGGTGGCGCTACAACACAAGGGCTGAAGTTGTACAAAAACGGAACCTTGTTGGGCTGCATCTTTTCCAGGCTGGTATTTGGGAGCCCAAGTGTCTTGTTTCTCCACCTGTTGACTTGCTGGGCGGTCGCTTTCCAGAAGATATTGTCAAACATGACGTAGGTCATATAATTGTACGCACCACCCATCTTATGCTCAGGCATAATGAAAGCATGAGGATAGGCGCGCGTACGCGTCCATGGCATGGTAAATGCTCTGAAGTAGGGAATTCCGAGCCTTTCCGCGATGTGAATACCTGCCATTGCTGAAGGGGACTCAATCAAGAGATCAGAGCCTTCGCAGGCAGTATATGCGGAGTCAAGGAGGTCGTCCAACCAGCCGCGGAAGGTGGAATTTGCCTCTCGTAGAAATGACAGCGTAAATGTGCCATTTTCAATGCAGAGACGCATCAGCTCGGCAGGGTCACCTTCGACCTTGGCAAATTCAATGCCGTGAGACTCAACCCAGCCTTGAAATTCAGCATGAGTCGCGATACGAGGCTTGTGGCCTTCTGCCAGCAAGCCTTTGCATAGGGCAATGTAGGGCTGAACGTCGCCTCTTGAACCAATCGTCAGGCAAGTAATCTTCATCGGAGTAGATGGCTTGAAGCTCAAAAACGACGCATCTGTATCCTCAAGCAAAATCGTAGGCGCGTTGGGCATGCTGGAGACGTCGTGCGGCATATCTAGCTCATGCTCTGGGTACTCTTCCTGTCGAGCTGTCTTGAGGGCATCTCGCTCGGCGACATATTCATCCTCCTCCAGAGGCTCTTCCGCGTGCGTATCAGAGCCCTCGAGGAAGCGATGCGTTTCCAAATCCTGTAGCAAAGTAACAGCACAGTCATCACGGATATCGCTTTGCCTAAACTCAAAAAACAGCTCTTCATGTCCTCGGATAACCACAACAAGACCAGAGTAGCCGAAGCGGAAGCCTTTTTCCTTGTGCACAGTTTCGATATCCTTGAGGGGGAGAATCAACTTCGTGCGAGTTCCAGGTAGTAGACTCCGAAAACAGAAGGACTGGTCACTGATGTAGATTTTGCCGTACAAGGGCAAAACTCGCAAAATGTAACCAAAGTAAGTTGCTTGTAGCTTTTCGGTATCGGGCAATGCGAAGTGAGCCCGGAACCGCTCCATAGAAGTTTGGATCTTCCCGTCTGAATCCTCTTCAAGGTCGTCGTCATCAATTCGGAGACCGGCGGGCTCATCATAGTGTTTTCCGCCGCCTTTCCACATGCCTGACACTTTTTCCACATAACCCATAGATTCTGTGGCCAAAAGAGAGCTCATGCGTTTGCTGGTCTTGTTCAAGTAGTCTGCAAAGGCACCAGCCCTCTGCAGGGGATATGTACCCATTTTGGTTATACTTTGAAGAGTAGGGGTGAGTGGCCGTTCCTCGTCACGCTTTTCTTTTTCGTTTTCGTGGGCTAACTGATCCAAGTGCCCGGTCGTTGCAGCGTGCCGGGTAGTGCGACGGAAACCAGCTTCGCCAGGTTCCAGAATCTGGCTCTGACTCGTCTCGTGCCCTGTATGATCAGTGGGTTGTGAGCGCATGATGGTGGGCCGCTGGAATGCATCACTGCCGTGCAAAATTTGGCTGGCAGATGGATCTTCGCCTCCCGATGCAGTCATGCTAGAAAAGCTTGGCTCATCCATAGATGACTGTTCAGATTGCAAGTTGGAATCTGACGTAACAAATGACATCCTTGGGGTCTTACCACCCTCTGAAAGCCGACTCCGTGCCTGTGAGCCACTAAAACTTCTGCGAGGGCTGTGGTCGCTGAAGACGCCGGTTAGAGACCTCTGATTATCGTGACTAGATCGCTCCGTGCTTCGGAATCCGTCCCTACTAGTCCTAGATGAGACTTCAACGCTTCCACGAGGGCTCGCATTTGTTGAATGGCGCGGGGAGAGCGGGGAGAGAGTTGCCTTCACAGCCTCGGGCATCTTATCAGTGTGGATTTTATCCAAGCCCTTAGCTTTTGATGCTGTGCCAGCCGATATTTCCCGCCGCTGTTTCCTAGCAGTAGAGTCCTCCACAAGAATTTTCAAGACATTGATAGCCTCTTGGCCGAAAGAAAAGAACGAAAAGAAGTACTGAGACACGTTAGTATGACGGCATAACAATGTAGGAGATGGGATCTTACCTCATCAATTGCATAAGTTTCATCGTTGTCAATGACACGAATTTTGCAAGTATCAGAGAATTCGACCATCTGAGTATCTTCCACGTCGATAATATTCTCAATAGGGAGCGAAATCTTGACGCTGTCACCGTCATTGTGGCTCCTGAAAATGACTCTCTGGAGGCTCTTCACCCATTCCTTGGCACTGGGTGCGCTATCGGCTCTGAAGTTGTAGGTGCGCTGACTGGTAACAACCTCAAAATGAAGACCATCCCTGTCGCGGTCCGTGACGCTGGCAGAGATGCCAAATCTTAAATCAATTTGACCATGGGGGAAGTATAAATTGGTAGCATCGCGATAGTATGATAGGACGTCGCCCTTGAGGCGGAACCAGTATCGATTATATTTAGGATTTCGCTTGCCGCTCTTGGACAGGTAGCCAGATTTGGCGACGACGTTCTAATATTTCATGTTAGTAGAATACAAGGGCGCTATATGTAAAAGAGAGACACACCTCTTTCTTGGGTAAATAAGCATAAAAACAGATGTGTTTCGACGTAATGTACAAGAAGCCCTGCAAGAGAACACTCTGCAGCAGCCAACAAGGGTATTCTATGTCATGTTAGATCTTTGGATGTGGCGGACAGAGATGATATAAGCGACTGTACCTTCGACAACCTGCTCAGGCTCACTGAACTCAAAAATCTCCATCAAACGTCGGGCCAGTGGAGATGCCTCACCATCGTCTTCTGAGCGACGCAAATCGGCAGATCTACGCTCAATGTCAAAGCTGGGGCGGCTTGACATTTCCGCCCTGGCTTGCAACATGCGGCTCATGACAGAAGGACGCCGAGCCGTACGAGTCTCGACCGTGGTCGAAAGCGAACCTTGAGTTTCGCTGGCGTCACTGGATTGACTGGGCTCATCTGTTGAGGGCTCCGGCTGGGACAGCCTGCTGGGCTCGTGCTTGGACTTGGGCCTCAACCTAGGAAGCGTGGCAAACGACTTGAGTAGCCTGTTTTTGGAAAGTGACTTTTTGTGCTTTTTCGGGGTTGGGTGAAGCACGGTCGTTTGTGAGATTCCAGATGGGCCGGACGGAGATTCCTTGGATCCGTCTTCTTCATCACTGCTGTTACCATCAAAGCGAGTGTGAAAGTCGACGCGGGAGCCGGCGGCGGCAATAAGACCAAATATGCTTTGATTCATATTGACTGACATGGGCGTAGCCATGGGTTCCGCATGTGTTTCGTCGGCTGAATCATCGCTATCCCGCAGTGGCTCTGGCAGATCGGGCGTCGACGATGACATGGCGGGTGCTTTCTTACGCAGCCTGCGAGGGCCGCGACGCCTGCTGCCCTCTCCGTGGTCGTCGCCGCCCGAGGTGGACATGGGCGGTGAGGTGGCCATTTATTAATACTATGAATATATATCGAAGGAGGGACGTCTAGGCGGCGGGCGTAGATGGGGTGTCGGAGTTGCAATTCGTCGGTTCGCGGCCGAGAGCTGATATCTTGTGGCGATGTTGGGGCGGTCGGTAGGTAGGATCAGAGTCGGTGCGCACGCAGCCTGAGTGCTACACGACGTAGGCAAGGGAAATAAGAGAGCCAACGTCCCTGATACAACAGCACAAGGCAGCGTCACGCTGGTGGTTATGCAGCGCTGACGCCTGCAGCGGGATGATATCGGCAGCGATAAGAAGGTATAATGATTGAGAGCAGACGGCGGGGCGGAGGGCTCATCGGATGACGGCCTGGTAGTCCATGATGGAGAGCTCTTGTGACGAAATTGGGTTTGGCGGCATCGGGGCATGTGGATGGGCGCTGGGAGAATGGCTGGTGCCGTGATTGGCTGCAGGGAGAGGGAGTCCGTTAGGCAGCTACAGGGGCCTACCGGGGGTGTCCAGGCCTTTTGCCCAGCGGGTTGGGGCATCTCCAGCACGTTCCAGGCGCTAAAACACGGATGCAGGGGCGGATCCGGCCCTGCAATCCCACCAAAAGCTCGTCACCCAGGCCTGCAACTGCCTCGCCTCGTTGGCATTTGCCCTGCTGATGCTGGTCAACAGCTCACTCCCTCCATGTGACTATGTCTCCCAACAACAGGCTGCGCCAACAAAAAGATGCAACGCATTCACAGGGCGAATAGGTAGCGGTCACGAAGAAAATAGTACAGTGAGATGTTTTTCGTCAAAATGATGTAATTTTGTATTCCCCTCTAGCCGCTGCCACTTCCGTCGCGGCTCTACTTGAGTCAAGCCCCAGCCTCAACACTACCAAGTCATCGATAATGGTACATTCAATTTTGTCCCTTTCTACTTTTGACATGTCTGGATGGATGTAACCATCTACTTTGCTCCCCTAAACTGGAAATACAACGCTGCATAAGTACCTAGGTAGCTACAGGTTCCTGCAGTAACTGATGCGAATACGCCCTCCCCCACCAACCAAGCCAACCCCACGCTACAGCGGGCTGACCTGACATGAGGCGGCAGCCTGTCTCTGCCACGACACACATTCGCTTCGTATCCGGAAGAAAGCACATTGGACCAGCGCATGCGCAATCACATTTTAGTAGTCTGCTCTATATTTACGTGAGCTACTCTCCGATCAACCAACTTTGCGCGACGTTACAATGGCCGCGCCGACCACCCCGTTATTCCCCGCGTCCCTCATCGGATCTGACGAGGCGTCAGCTTTTCCAGCTGGTTTTACAATTCGCCCTCTTCAAAAGGGTGACTATGCCAAGGGGTTTATCGAGTGCCTGAGAGACTTGACATGGATGGCTGAAGTTACCGAGTCCGAGTTTAACGAACGTTACGATGAAATGGACAGTGGCGGCAAAGGCCCTTACTACTATCTAGTCATTGAGTATGAGGGCCGCATTGTTGGCACTGGCCTGGTCCTCGCCGAAAAGAAATTGTAAGAGCCTCAGAACTGTCAAGTTATAAGAACTAGAAGAGCTTACATATATATCAGCATCCACAACCGCTGCACAGTCGGCCATATCGAGGAAATCTGCATCTCGAAAGATCACCAGAGCAGAGGCCTTGGACGCCTCCTCATGAATGCCCTCAACTCTGTTGCTGACAACGCCGGCTGTTACAAGACCATCCTGAACTGCAGCGAAGAGAAACAGACGTTTTACAAGAAGTGTGGATATGACTATTCCGGTCTGGAAATGGTCAACTACGTCAAGGGCGCTACGACACCACGATGAGACAACCGTTGTATTTCAAGCAAAAGCTCTGGTCTATTCAGGAGCACTGCAAATCTAACCGTAAAAAGAGTATAGCCAGCCGCCGTTTTCGTATAGAACAATCCGGCTCCTCCGTTAGAACCATAATAGTACATAAAACTCCCAAACCAATCTTCAAATCTTATGTCCAGAGGCATAGCTTACCACTGCCGTTGCCGCCAGCTACCCAATCCATGCTCGGGTGACAATGCGCCACTGCAGGCACTGCAGTGATGCCATCACCGCCAAGCTGCGCGAGCTGACTGCCATCCGAAGCAAAAATATCGACGAATCGGTTCATATTACCGATCGCAAACTTTTGGATGCCATCTTTTGGGCGTTGCTGCCACTGTGGCTTCAGGATAGTTACCCATCGGCCCGTCTGGTTATTATGTTTTATGATGTGTGCTGGCTCGAGAGCAGATTCATCAATGTTCTGACCAGGCGACCACTTGCCGGCGTCAGAAAAGTTGTATATTTTAATGGTATCGTCGTATGAGGATGTAGCCAACTGGCCGCCAGCGCTCCACGACGCGTGTGATACCGAGAGCCTTGATGAGTGCTCTCCTAGTAGGGCAGGATGCCGCAAATCCCCCTTACCACTAATCTTGCGGAGGTCCCATATTTTAAGTGTTCTGTCCAGCGATGCCGTGGCGAGAAGATGTGGCTGTAGTGGGTGCAGTGAAAAGCCGCCAATCTTTTGCTCGGACAAGGTCCATATCTCCTCCGAGTTTGGTGCTCGGATGTCGTAGCGCCCAACACTGCCGTCCAAGGTAGAAAAGTAGAGAATGTTGGGCTCTGAAGGAGCAACATCAAGTGCCGAGATTGGCATGTCCACGTTGGCGTCCTGAGGAGCAAAGATCTGAGTGGATACACCCTTGTCCAAATCCATCTTTCGAATCGACGAGTCGTATGATGATGTAAACACGGAGTTAGCATCCGTATGTGAGAATACGAAGGAAGTAATGGTTCGAGCGTGCGTTTTAAAGGCTGAGATAACAGGATCCGGAATATCAGCGTCTTCATCATCATCGTCGACCTCGGGTGTAGTTTGAGATCCATCGAACACACCCATTGCGCCCTCTTTGTCGCCGGCAAAAATAATTGGCTTGTCTTCGATTGGGTGGAAGCCGAGAGCGTAAACGCGTTGCGGTGTAATTTTAATATCTGCGACCCTCATTAGAATAGAATGCATTTTTGATTCCATTAGAAACTCACCATTGGGAGCCCAATGCTCATATAGTTTCAATGAGCTCATGCGCAGACGCAGATCTTTTAAGCCGGCATCTGTCGTCTCCTTGATATCCTCCTCAGAAAATGTTCGCACTCCTGGTTCAGCACCACGGAAGATGCCTTTGATACCATCAACGCTGCTTCCGTACTTTTTGCCGTCGACCACGATGTCTCCGAGATTGAGATCATCACCGATTCGCATCTTCTTGGATTGAGCTTTAGCCGCCTCGAATTCGGCTTCCACCTCCATCTTACGCTTGAGCGTCTCATTATCGGCGTCTAGTCCAGCCAATCGCGAGCTCATTCGTGTAGGCCGGGCGGATTCCCTTTTAATCTGTTCGGAGCGCGACTTTCTCTTAGCAGCCGGCTTCGGGGTTGGCTTGTCGGGAATGACCTTTTTCGCCGTGGCGGAAATGTCGGTCAAAAGTGCCTTGTTGGCGGCAATGTTCTCGAGGCGGCGCCTCTCGAAGGCAGACATCTCTGCGGGCTCCTTTTTGACTGGCATTTTGGCGGATTGAAGCAACGAGGATAGATTTTGAGAGCTGCTAGATGCTGTTACAAAACTTTCACCAAAAATAGCAGCCAAGCCAGGTCTTTCTCGCGACTGAGCAAACGTGAATCAAAAGTGAACCGGGCGTTGCGTCGCGTCGCGCCGTGTCGAGAAGACCCACTTTAGCTTAAGTGCTTTTTCAGCGCGAAGTCACGGGCAAGCCGCCTGGCGTCACTAGCAAAATTCTTGGATGCCCCACTTGCCTAATTCATTCATTGCCCCTAACGAGATTTCATATCAAGTCAAATCGAAGGCATCAGGGAAGAATCAAGGGGCTGTTCTGAAAGAATTCGGCCGTCTTTCGTCCCGAAGCCATGCCACCCAGTATTCTCCCGTTCCTCTACCAGACGAGGACAATTCAGCATGGCCTCCGTCTAGCCACATTCACGCGAGCCATCCGCTTGGCTCACTCATCCAGCAAGCCAAATTATTCAATTCCATTCGACTGGGAAGATGACCCGCATCACGATGAATTCTCGGGCAAACCATCCTCTCAACCGTCAACCATCACTCCATCAGAAGCCGAAGTCTTCAAAGGGATCTTTGATGAAATCTCGCAGGGAAGAATGCCTGTCTCTAGGAAGAAGACGGCCTTCAGTACCGTCAAGGAACAGACTGCATCCACCGCGGCAACTGAGGCCGGCCAATTCGATATGAAAGCAAGGTCAATTGTTGAACAGGCAAGGCTCGCAGATTTTCGGGACAGATTTCTGAGCCGGTACCCATCATCACTCCGTAGCGCTGCCCAGGTAGCACTGGGCCTCTTCGAGGTGCCGGCGAATGAGGACGGGAAGAGCACTTACATGGAATTGAAAGAAGCTGATGCTGCCAACTGGGCTGAAAGAGCCATGTATGATCAGCTGCGCTCGGAAGAGAGAGACCGCGTGGACCGCCTCATGGACAGCTGCGCAACAGATGCTGAGCTATGGAATTTGATGGAACGCGAAGTTTTCTCGCTCCCGGAACGGCTTGGAATCATTCAAGATACAGCAGCGAATGGCTCTAAAAAGAAAAAGAAGGGAGCCACCAAGGCAAAGGGGAAGGCTGTTGTGGAAGAGCGCGCCGACGACCAGACTGCCGCCACTCCCGAGGCCAAGCCCGACCGACGTCTGATGGATATCCATGGGCGACTCTACCCTCACTTCATCTACAACGGTTTAAAGCTTTTGGATACGAAATTTAAGCGCTCTTCGCCATACGCCTTTAAGGTTCTTCCTCGCGTCAAGGAGCTCGGCTTGCCTTCATATGTTCTTGGCGTGTCAACATCCTTCTACTCCAGACTCGCTTTCCTGTATTGGACTAGATTCGGTGACTCTAACGCAGCTCTCAACGTACTGCAAGAGATGCTCTCCTCTGGCCTTTACGCTAACGAGGAGTCGATGGCGGTGGTGGAGAGTATTCGCGACCATCTCCATGGTTGTACTTGGGGGGCACAGGGCCCGTTCGTCATGGCTATGATGGAGTCTTCGCCGTATGACGCCAGTTTATCGCAAAGGCTTGAAAGCATGCAACGGTATATCCGGACGTCAATTGCGCAGGAAAAGCAGGACAGCGCGTGATATGCCACATCATTGTACCAATAATGGCAGCTGGCTGCCTGTATAACTCTCATCTTGTATTTAAAGTGTATATTAGCTGTAAAATATATTTATCATACGCAGTCATCCTAATTTTGCATGCTTTGTACTTGGCGATTAGTTTGCGCGGTGGCGCATAATGGTCACGACGGGGNTGCCGATCATCGGCGCCCCATCGGCGGCAATTCGGCGGCCGACTCCCATGTGCCTTCCTCTACGTCCCATTCAACATCATAGCACACACAGCAGTGTAAGAATCATTCGAACATGCTCGAATTAGAACTTGAATAATCAAAGAGATCGATTGCAGAAATTATGGACAGAGGCCGACGTTCAGAGACCCCGCCAGTGTTGCCAAGGCGGCGGCCCAACAATAGCAATGTCTGCACGCAGTGCCGGCGCCAAAAGCAAAAGGTTCTTACACTACCAAACCATTTTCCCGAGGAATGCATTAATCGAGATGGTAGTGTGATAGGCAGTCACCGTGCGCCAACTGTATTCGACGAGAAATTCCTCACATGTGCCATCTCCCGAACGCCCGGCAGAACAACGCTTCGCGGACACCAGCTAGCCAGACTTCGCCAATTATTCAAAGGCCTGCCTCAAGAAGTCCAAGAGTTACACACCAAATTTCACCAAACAGTCAGAGAACGGCTCAAACTCCGCTTCCAGAGACCCAAACTCGCGCAACTGGGCCTTCCAATGCAGGTCAAATTTGGAACTCACGTGGGGCGCCTTCCTACCATGGCAGCTCTTACTTTGGACATCAATCAGCGGCATCCATCATGCATATGGAAAGCCCAGATCTACCTATCGGAATGAACGGCATTCACGCAAATATTGCTCGCAGTGGGCTTCATAGAGATGAAAAGGGTCCGTACGATCACATCTGGGAGTTGGTGGGATACCTGCCACGGCGGAAGACTGTGGTCGACCAGCTGGTTCAAAAATACTTCGATGAACTAAATATAGTACACGATTGTGTTGATGAGGCAACATTTCGAGCCAGTTATGATGCGTTCTGGAACCGGAAATGGGGCGACGATGATCTCACCGCAGTGGACCTGCGCTGGCTCAGTCTGCTCTTCATGATGCTAGCCTTCGCCGTGCTGCTGAACAGTTCTCTTGACGCTACCCTTGAGGCACAGAGGGACAGCGAGAAGACTTCAGTGCAATTCTTCTGGGCCAGTCGAAAGGCGATTGTGCTGGCACCTACCTTCACCGGCGAAAGTCCCGACCTTGTTCGAGCGGGGATATTGGTCAGCCGATATCTGATGTATTTTGGACGAAAAACTGAAAGCTGGCTGACTTCAAGTTTTGCTATACGGATGGCACAAGCACAAGGCATGCACATTGATGGAGAAAGCTGGGGCTTCCCTGCTAAAATGCTGGAGTCTAGACGTCGTCTCTGGTGCAAATTGTACTCCCTGGACCGCTCAATCTCTCTTGCCGTGGGCAGACCGTACACTATTCACGGGAAGCATTGCACGGAGATGAATATGCGAAATATTTGGGTGGACGATATGACCTCTGAAGAAGCCGAAATTGCGACCGAGCTACCCCTGGCCGAACCGACGCCAACACTGTATTACAGATATCAGCAGCAATTGTCAGGGATTTTCGGTGATATACACGATGAATGTTATGGGTTAACACCGACCACAACCTCATACAATGCGTACGAAAAGGTCATCAAGCTTGATTCTGTGCTGATAGAATGGGCTGGTGCCTTGCCAAGCTACTTCCAGCTCGAGAATCCTGACTTAGCCATGGACGACAGGCGACCATTTCTGTATTGGCAAAGAATGTATCTGCACTCAGCGTACCATTTTGCGCGAATTACTCTACACCGGACCTACATGTTGCTGGAGTCCATCACCGATCGATTTCAGTACAGTCGCGATGTCTGCATTAGCTCGGCATGCGCGGACCTGAAACTCAAGCTCGGCTTCCGATACCGAAACATGGCTGATAGACTTAAAGCTGGCGGGGCCATGCATAATTTGTTCAATAGCGCGCTGGTGCTAGGCATCATCGTGGTGCGCGACCCCATGTCGCAGAGGACAGGCGCCATCCTGGAAGATCTTGCAGCATACTGTGAAAAGCAGCGAGCGGACATCTGGGTCAATGAGTTCGCCCTGATCGAGGTAAAAGTCATTGAGCTCTGCATTTCTACTGCAAAGAAGCTCCGCAGAGACAATGGCAACGTCGAAAGGCGCGCTGGGTACGTGTCATCGCAAGCCACCGAGTCGGACGTGGAAATAGCCAGGACTCAGTCGGGCGCACCCCGGTTTTCAAATGGGTTTATGCCACAAGGACCAGGGGCGATGCCGGATGATTCATCCACAGCATGGGACTCGTCTATTGCGGGAGAAAACTGGCTGGAGAACTGGTTCGGCCCTGCCAGGAACTTCTCCGAGCCTATAGACTACCAATTCTGGGAGGACCTCGTAGGAAATCTTGAGGCTCGCTAGGGGCTAAATAGCTACTGATGCCGAAGAGAATTATATGTTTTTTTGCTTTTCAATTTTGTTTCTCAGAGCCTCGCCAAAGGATGGACGAAAACGGCCCATTGCAAAGTCTTGACAGGGCTGAATAGCGCTAATATGGTCCAAGTGGCGGCAAGGCGTTCAGCTCATTCAGCTCCAATCCACATCTGCCGACTAGACCTTGTTGGATAGCAACGCGGAATGAGGGCGGAGCGTGACTGTGGCTGTATGCGCCGTTGGTTAGGCTTTTTTCTTGGCTTTCAGATAGGCGGCAACCAATGGTGCATCGCGACCAGACTGACTCCCCTCCTCTCCCTCCGTTCGCGAGAGGGATCCCACGCCAACCCTTTCCGCCTCCAGATACTGGTAGAGCGGCACACTAGTGAAAGTTAAAAATGCCCATTAATTGGGGCCTGTTTTATCTTTATTTCAATCATTTCAGCTGATTAACTTGATGCGGCCAAATTCTTCGAGCTGTTCTGCTGCGAGCCAGTTTTTTTGCTACTCGGTGCCGTGAATCCCACCACGCGGGAAATTAGATGATGAAAATTCGGAAGAGATTAACATCAAAACAGATAAAATTAGCGCCCTTAATTGCCGTGTTTTCGACTCATCGGGTGAGAAGATCAAACACTTGTGGTGCTGCTCCACCGCAAGCTGAACTGGGCTGGCGCCAAAAACGCCCCCGTTCGGCTGTCACATCTTGCCTAATTCTATACAGTCGTATAACAGTGCTTCATTTTGAGCCCTGTCCATTCCAAAGCACAGACAGAACGCCCTCTCAGCTGCAGGGGGTCAAGACATTCTCCGCCACAATGTGTTGGACTATTCTCGGCCCATGGGCTTGTGAAAATCTGCCCGGTCCAGGCAAGGCTGCCTTGTTACGCGAAAGAAATTGTAGCGAGGAGAAATTTTAACGAGCGTATAAGAAGAAAGTTTAAGCCATTTCTCGTACCGACTTTCCCCAAGATATCTGGTCTCACATCTCGTCGCTCTTTTCCACCCCATTCAATACCGTTGTGTAATACACTTCAGTTTTCAACCTTCATTCAAAAATTCACCAGAATGGCAACCCCCGTTCAAGAGCAGAAGCCCGTGCAGGCCAGCGCGCCGGCTCAGAACAACGGTCCTATCAACGACCAAGACACCAAGTTCTGGACTGACAAGGCCAACGATTTCCTGGCCCGTCCCTCGGAGCACATCAACTCCAAGTCGCCAGATGGCGCCCAGTCGTGGTTCGCCGGCTTCTTCGACTGCTTCCAACCCATTGACACTTGCCTGATCACCTGGTGCCTGCCTTGCATCACTTTTGGCCAGGTCCAGCACAGAATGCACCGATCTGGCAACCTGGAGGGATATGAGCCCGTCAACACCAGCGTAAGTAGCGCAGCTACCGCTCTTCCGACTTCCAAACGCTGACAAACGTCTTTACACAGTGCCTTCTGCTTTGCGGTGCAGCTTGCGTTGGCTGCTTCTGCGTTCCTATCGCTATGCAGCGCCAATCGATTCGTGAGAAATACAACCTTGAGGGCAACTGCATCGAGGATATCGCCAGGTCTTATTGCTGCGGATGCTGCACGATCATGCAAAACGACAAGGAGGCTCAGCACCGCGAGCACCTACTGAGTCAGGGCAGCGTCCAGGAGCAATACAAGACCACGGAGGGTATGAACTACCCTCCCCAGTAGAGTATGAATCACTACATTTGATGGGTGGGTAATGGGGTTTGCGTTTAAGAGTTGATATACCACTGTTGGATTAATTGCTAGAGGGGGATACATGTTCCATCGTTTTTACGTTCTCTTGAAAATAATTTATTTTGTTCATCTGGTTCAGCTTTCGTCTAATACAATTTTGTGGCTCGCCATTTCAGCCAACGTAGTTTACAGCCTTGAATGTGAGCTATTGTCTGCGAATACCGGATTGACCAAAGTTCCGATCTGTTCAATACCGACCCTTAGGTCGCAACCTGGGCTGATATATCGTGGCGGGCGGTGACTGTGCCCGATTCCCGCAGGCGTCCCAGTCAAAATCACAGTGCCTTTGGGCAGCGTTGTATCCTAAATAGTATAGTTAGCGGACATTTTTCGGGGGTTGGCGGACAGCGCACCTTGGATAAATAGGAGATAATCTCAGCTGGCGAAAAAATCATGTCCGTGGTTGTTCCATCTTGAATTACTCCACCATTAATGCTCGTTGTCATTCGTAGTTGAAGCGGTTCGGATAGCTGCTGCGCCGAGACCAGTGTTGGGCCTAACGGACAAAACCCATCGTAACCCTTGCAGTACCCCCATTGCGATGTCTTTCCTTGCACGTCGCGGCAGGTAATATCATTGGCTGTGGTGAATCCGAGAATATAATCGGCAGCCGATGTAACATCAACATTCTTACAGTCTTTGCTGATAACAATGGCCAGCTCAACTTCGGCATCAACTGCCGAATTGGCAGATCTGGGAATAATGACGGGATCAAGCGGGTTGTTCAGGCAGCCAGCGGGCTTCATAAAAACCTCGGGCACTGTGGGAAGTGGAAGGTTGAGTTCTGCCTAGATATTTTTGTCAGGTCCGATGCCTTTTCAAGAGTAGCTGCGTGTACACTCACTGCATGGTCCTTGAAGTTGAGCCCAATACATCGGATTGTGCCGACCTCATGTGGCGCAATGGGTGAGAGTAGCTTAATGGGTAGTTAGCGCCGGCTTGATAGTTGATAATCGATCCATTCTTCTAACTTTTTGAATTGAAACGACCTCACCAGTAAATTTGCCGGGACACAGGGCTGACGTTGTGTCATTAACTCGAATCCTGACCGTATGGCCGCCAGCTAGTGCTAGTCCAACTGTACTACAGGTCAGCCTCGTACACTCTGGTTCATAATGTATTCTCACCATCGACGTTTTTATCCTCTGGTTCACCACATAGCTCACGCCCATCGTCAGACAAAAATCTGACAAATCTGTTCCAAGCCTAAAAGCGTGAACAAAGACTTCGCGAAGCCGCGTGTTAGCGACTTACAGGTGAGTCAGCCATGGCGCGCCAAGTCTTGCGATTCAGATGGACTTTAAAAAACAGTCGAGTCGTTTGAGAAGTAACAAATAGACAGGTATATAACACTACCACCGATGGGACAAATCAATATGATGGTACATGCCGAATAGCGTGCCGACAGAATGCCGCTGTGGCGCTCCGCCAAGAGCGTCGGCGACGCTACGGCGGCGCTACGGTCGAACGCCAACTCGAATGTTGAGCCCGGCTTCGGTGAGTTGGCCACTTCAGCTATTGTTGGACGTCATAACAAATTCGCACAAGAAATTGCCACCTAATCTCATGGAAGCAGAGGTGATATGCAAACCGGATATACAATCTCGGCGTGTGATCGGCCTCTCGCCGACGCTATGTGTAGCCGTTATCATTCAGCGGCTTCGGCATACCCCAGACTCGTTGAGGCTGATTTCCCCAGATTTTGGTTCCAGCACCCACGCTCATGAGTCGCCGCTTGCTAATAGAAACCCATAAAAGTAACGGCTTCGCCTCTACTCCATCCAAAAAATATTACATATCATAGCAGCCTTACGTTATTGGACTTCGCGCACTTTAAGCAATGTCGACACTCTCTTCTGAGAAGGTGGATCCATACCTCGATATGGACCAAGAAGCTCACAAGCAAACGGCCTCTGCCGAATTATACATCGACCCCGCAGAGCAAAAACAGCTTCTGCGAAAACTAGATCTATGGATCTCTCCAATCATGACCTTGATTTTCCTTTCCGCATATCTTGATCGCTCCAACATAGGTAACGCGGCTTCTGCTGGAATGGTTCATGATCTTGGGATGACGGATGGAGAACTTGGAAGTGAGTCAATATATTATACAGACTAACATGATGCTAACATTTTCAAAGACGCAGTCACTCTTTTTTATGTGACATACGTGGCTGCTGAGATTCCCTGTTCGCTCGTTTTGAAAAAGTTTCATCCAAGTTAGTTATGCCCCAGGCCAGCAAGATTTGTTCCCAATGGCTAACCACTGACAGGCCGCATGATCCCATTTCTCATATTTTGTTGGTCGATCGTTCTGATTGGAACAGGATTTATGCACAATGCGGGCCAGCTCTATGCTAGTCGCCTCCTCCTTGGCCTTTGCGAATCGGGCATGTTCCCCTGCCTCGCCCTTTACCTCAGCACCTTCTACCAACCTAAAGAGCAGGCACTGCGTGTTTCCTATCTTTTTGTTTCAGCGGCACTGTCCGGCTCTTTTGGCGGTCTGTTTGCATACGCTCTCATCAAGATGGACGGCATCGCAGGCCTACAGGGTTGGAGATGGTTGTTCATTATTGAGGGCTGTGCAACGGTGCTCGTGTCCATTTTTGTCTTTTTTATGCTCCCGGACAACTTTGAAACCGCGAAATTCTTGAATGAAGACGACAAGAGGCTGATGCGAATTCGAGCAGAAATCAATGCCCGATATAATGGAAAGCCAGAGTTCGACTGGGCTCAGGTGCGTCGAGCGGCGCTGGACCCCAAGCTCTACATTAGCTCTTGGAGCCAATTTATGGCAGACATCTGCTCTTTTGGTCTTTCAAGCTTTTTGCCTCTAATTATCAAATCATTTGGATATGATACAGTCACAACGCAGCTTCTCACGATCCCAGTATTCTTTTGGGCTTCGGCTGCCTACATCATTGTCTCCTGGATGTCAGATCGGTGGCAATACCGCGCGTATTTCATGATGCCTGCTGCCCTCGTGACTGCGGTCGGCTACGTTGTGAACTTGGCAATTCCCATCAGTGAACGAGGAGTTTTATATTTCGCAACATTTCTCGTCGCCCCGGGAGCATACATCATTGTTGGCCTGAACTGTGCCTGGCTTTTGAACAGTCACGCACCGTATTACAAGCGGGCCATGGCCATCGGCACCAACCAGACTATCGGCAATACTGCGGGAATAGTAGTAAGTGGCGCTTCTCTCGTTTATTTCTTTATATCTGCGTTTTGTTCTTTTGATCAAGCAATCTTACCTTTTTGGTTTTTTGTCTGCGGGAGTGAATGGTAGACCAGGAATACTGACACAAAGGCAGGTGGGACAGATTTTCCGTACTAAACATAATGGGAAATACATGATTGGACTCGGAACTTCGCTGGGTGCCGCCGTTCTGGCAGTTACTGGTCATATTACGCTATATTTCTACCTGCGTCGCGAAAATCAGAGGAGAGAGAATCTATCGCTGGAGGAGCGACAAGCCGAAATTGATGCCGGCGCCTCGGGCGACTTCCACCCGGACTATCGTTACTCCCTGTAGATTTCCCTGATCTTTGTTCAATCACCTTTCTAGTATTTTGTTTGACCAAAAAATAAAGAGCATTCTTTCATCTCCTGGTTCTTGATAGAGTTGCCATCTGGCTTCATAAACTAGCCTGGAAGAGCCCTCCGCCGAAACGGAGCGGCGCATGATGACCGACTGTGAAAGAGTAACACCAGCTGAGGGTAATTAAATACTGCGAGAAAATAAGACCATTCTAGCACTGCGACCTTTCACTAGTATTATTGGTCCTCAGATCCACGGGGTGGGGACATCTACAACACTGTTTCCGAACAGCATCGGCGATAAATGCTAGTCGCACTGTCGGGGATAACTGGAGCTCGTAACTGGATCAACTCGCAGACTGAGCACAGCCCATTTCACCCTCTCCAAACCTTTCCAAATAATTGGACATCGGTTTACGTCTCTACACAAAGACGATGTCGTCTGACAAAATTATCCTCTTCGATCTCCCCAGCAAGGAGCCTTGCATCTCATGGTCTCTCAACCCGTGGAAGAGTAAGTGCGGGGACACGCATGAGATGACGCCAATCCTAACATTGGCTTTGCTATGTAGCTCGGCTGCTGTTGAATTTCAAGGGCCTGGATTACGAAACGAAATGGGTGAGAATTAGAACAAAGGGTTCATTGATACTGTATTGATGCTCGCACAGGTTGAATATCCGGACATCAAGCCAACGCTGGAGCCTCAGTGCGTTCACCGTCGACCTCATCCTTTTTGGTAGCTAATACGCGAGATAGCATCGAGCCTGGCAAGGCACGCTGGCCATACACGATTCCTGCTATCAAGTTTCCTGATGGCACATGGTCGCAAGAATCCCGAAAGATTGCCGAGCTTATTGAGGAGCGTTACCCGGAGCCGTCTGTTCATCTCGATTCTCCTTACCAGAGCCGAATCGAGGAGGTTGTGCCCAAAGCATTTATGCCGCTAATGGCCATTGGACTGAACCAAATTCCCAAGCGACTTCTTAATCCAGCTAGTGTCGATTACTGGGTGAAGGACCGTACCGATTATGTCGGATGCGACCTCGCCGAGTTTGAGGCCCAGAAAGGAGGAGAGAATGCCTTCGCCGCAGCTGCGCCTGGCCTCCAGGAAGTGACCGCGATGCTGAAGGAAAACCCTGACGGGCCTTTCTTTAGCGGCAAAGAAGTCAGTTACGCGGACTTCGTATGGATTGCTGCCCTGTACTTTTTCAAGCGCATTGGCAATGATGTGTATGAAGGAGCCCTCAACGCATCAGGCGATCGCGCAGTTCACGAGAACCTTCTAAAAGCTGCCGAGCCCTGGTTAAAGCGGGGTGATCATTAGAATTTTTTTTGTTTTCCAAATATTTTATAAATTGGATTTAACTCCAAGAAATAGCGCTAAAAGTCAGGAGTACAAATTGCGAGAAGCCATGCTCTCTACCCCTTTCATCGCTAATCAGTTGACCTTTCCAAATGTGATATCGAAAGCAGGATTCTTGACTGCCTTGACACTTCCATGCTTATCATGAATAAAAACGAACTCGCCCAGGCTCAGGTAGTCGTATGGCGTCTGGTCAAAATTGAACCAGGTTTCGCAGCTGCCATCTACATAAAACAGTGCCTTATCCTTGGCGGCAGTTTGTTCATCAGTTGTGGTATCGAAATACGCCCGCCACATGGTGAAAGTGCTGAACCGGCTTTCAGGAATGCCTCGCGCGTGGTTTCGCGTAAAAGGAGCATTGCCATTGATGTCAACTGGATACATGCGGCCATTCACCGTGACATTTTTAGTAGTAGATGAACTAGCGCTGAGGCTATAGTTCGGGATGTTTGAGAGCACATCAAAACCACGAGCCACGAACCTCTGGATGACAACGCCAGAGCCTTCATCCATTGAAAGTTCCAGCGTGGAGTTGGAAGACTTGTCGATATAAGTTCCAAGGTAGCCGTCCGACGAGGAGGCTTCGTCCCTAGCAGCCTTATCAATGGCAGGCACTAGCCTTCTAGCGACAATACTGAAAATCTTGGTGCGGGTATCAGGGTCCAAGCTGACTTCTTGGCCACCAGACAGGATTGTCATCACGATGTCATAATCAGTAATCGCACCGATCAGGGCGTGGTATAGACCGAAATCTCCGCTCTTTGTATAAACATCAATAATACGCTTGTCTTCCGTTAGGGTGTTGCTGCGAAGGATTTCCCAAGGGGCACCGACGGAGAATCCCATGGAGGAAGTATGACTGGCTGGCTTCATCCAGTCTCTCGTCTTCTTGGGCGATAGGAATTTGTGCGTGATGATAGATTCAGTGAATGAGATCATATCAAGGGTGTTCGAGAATAGACCGCCGACGCTATCATTAGGCTGTTAGTTTATTAATACCAAAAGCATCGAGTTCATTTTCGTACGCTTCAAAGATTCCCAAAGTGGCGTTCCAGGTAGACTCGCCCTTGGGCACGAAGCCAACATTGGCGAATGATTCCACTGGGCCATTAAACGAAGTGCTTGTCATATTGGCAGCATCGAAGATACCGGCTTTTGCAACTTGGTCAAAGGTCTTTCCTGTAGCAGCTTCGACCACCATAGCAAGTACTGCATAGCCGAGGTTGGAGTAGAGAGGTGTGACGCCAGGGAGTTCCACCAGAGGCTTGCAATTGATGGTGTCGATAATATCTTTTGAAGTACATTTTTTGGTACCTGGCAGACCGGAACAGGTAGGGCCAGTACCGTTCTGCACAGATGGGAGACCCATCTTGGTCCATGGGCCAGTCGGAATAAGAGCGAGGTCGAAAGCCACTGCAAGATGTTAGAGGACATATTTCATTGACAATTTGGGATCAATGAGAGCATACTGTCTCTGGGAAGGCCAGACAAGTGCGTCGCAAGATCTGCGACGGTAATATCTTCCCATGGAATACTGTGGATTGAATCGTGCGAACCAGCGACCTTTGCCAGATCGGGAAGGTATTTCAGCACTGATGCGTGCATGTCGATCTCGCTGCTTTGCAGCGCAGATAAGGCCGGCATCATCTTGGATACACTCCCAACGCGATAAATTGTGTGCTCATCGATAGCAGATGCACCAATGCCTGACAGCACAGGCGGGGTATAATGATAGTTGAAGAGCAGCCTGTCTTCGTGCGTTGATTTGACCGCAACCGAGATACCGCTCTCGACCATAATTGGTGAAAGTGTTCCATCGAGATCCGATTTTATCTTTCCGATAGCTTCTTGAACAGCTTGGTTTTTGCTGGGGTTCTGGGGTGCAGGGAGAACGCGGCCAAGAGGTGGGCATGCCTTGGCTTGTGCCAGTCCAACGACGGAGGACGCCACAAGGGCAACAGCGATATTTTGTATAGAACGCATTGTAGGAAAAGGATATTGAGAACTTAATTGTTGAATAACAAACAAGAATGCTAAGGGGAATGCGGATATATATACATCTGTCAAGGGAATTTTCTTTAAGAACCGTTTCTGCCATGATCAGCCTCACCAAAGAAGCGACCCCTGTAATCTTGGTATGGCCCAGCGCAACCTGTAAAATGAGAATACCAACAATAATCAAGCTAACTTCGTCATGGTAAGGCTGAGTGTCGCGCTTGAATCCACAGCCACGCGTGTGCCAGCCTGCATAGCCTTCCCCTTCGGACTCGCAGTGCGAGCGCCAACCGGAGCAAGTTCCCAGGCATTTCCCCCAGCAGGCCAGCCGCGCGGGTTATAACAAGCTCTGCTATCGATGGCCAGTTGTGGGTTCCGAGTTGGTACAGTGGCATGGATGATCTTAATATCCCTGTATAGTGTGCTGACAGAAACCCGCCGCGCACATGGGTGCCTACGTATAGGCTCTGGAAGGAGTCATCTCATAGTCCGAGTTTGAGAGTCCGAGCATAAGCTGAGAGTGACCCCACCGCATTTTACATAACGGCAGTATAAGTATTGACCCTTGGCGCGCCATTTCAGACGGATAAAATGCTAAAATTCGTATAAAATAACGGTAAGACTATTTGAGAAAGATCTATATTATCTTCCACGCAGCAAGATGGCCATTTGGAGGTGTTCTCTGTCTTGAGAACACAGTCGTCCTGCAACTGCTCCCCGTCGAAGCTTGCCCCAGCTATTACATTATAACCAAAGCTTTTGTTTTTTTAGTTCGTCGGTAAAAAATATCAATTTACCACTCGTTTTCTTGTTAATGTCCTTGAGTGAACATGATCTATCCTAGTCAGCACTTTTTCTTGACTGCATATCCATTATAAACGAAGCATCAAGTCCCACAAGTCCAGCATCATGGTGGCTAGACTAGAGAGCGCAAGCCACGCGGGGTAGCCGTGCGCGGATTGCTGGGCCTTGTTTCCATCCGAATATTTCTCCGATTGAGTATAAATTCAATCCTGTATCTTGATTCATCAGCCGAACTCGGGCTTCATCTACAGAAGCTAAAATTATTAACGAACATGTCGCAAACAATGACAGCTACCAGCGAGGCGGCGGACGTATCTGACACTCCGGGCATTTTTGAGCTGCAGCCGATTGGGGCCGCTGGAAGTTTTCATACGAGCCGAAAGATCGACTCTGCCAGTTTCCAGGAAGAAGGACTAATGCTTGCGGGCAATCGTAGTGGTGGTGATGGCGCGCCACCCGCTGATGCACAGAATATTGTTGAGCGATGGAACCACCCCCGTGGGAATATCGGCAAGATGGCCTTTGCGTTTGTCTCGTTCATGGTCGCGGGTATGAATGATGCCGCTATAGGTGTAAGTAGCCAAAAGTTTGCCCAAAGCAACAATCTATATCAGATAACTTCGCTAACTCATTCTAGCCTTTGCTGCCCTATGTTAGTTGGTGCTTTTCATTTGGCATTGTACCGCTGCTAATTTTGATTGATAGCTCGAAGATTATTACGGTCTCGGCAAGACTGTTATCTCTCTTATTTTCCTAACACCATTTCTCGGATATTCCCTCGCCGCATTCACGAATGCACGCATCCATGTGAAGTTTGGGCAGCGTGGAATCGCCGTTATGGCCCCACTTTGCCACATCATTACCTACGCTATATTGGCCGCGCACCCACCTTACCCTGCACTGATTGTGGTTAACGCCATCAGTGGATTCGGTAATGGGCTTACTGATGCCTGTTTTTGTGCATGGGTAGGGGCCATGGATAAAGCAAATACTATTCAAGGATTCTTGCACGCGTGTTATTCTCTGGGGGCACTGTTCTCCCCGCTTATCGCCACGAGCATGGTCGTGAAAGCTGAGCTACCATGGTTTAACTTTTATTATGTCATGGTAAGCATACTCATAATCTTCATATCACATCGACTAATTTATTGGGATCGTCAAGGTCGGCATGTCTGTCATTGAGTTGTGTGGTCTCGCGTTCTTTTTCTGGGATAAGACCGGTGCCGTGTATGAGGCCGAGCACAAGAGAGACAACCCAGATGCAACTGGCGCTGGAACTAGAGATGCCATAAAATCTCCTGTCACATGGCTATGTGCATTGTTCTTTTTCGCTTATATGGGTGTGGAAGGTATGTAGTTTGAGGTCGAACCCTGACGTTACAGCAGCGTGCTAATCGCTCTGCAGTTGGTTTGGGGGGCTGGGTTGTTACATTCATGCTGAATGTCCGCCACGCATCCGCTTATGCTTCCGGTATCTCTGGAACCGGTTTCTGGGCTGGCATGGCCCTGGGCCGCGCCGCACTCGGCTTCGTGACTGAGCGTTTTGGTGAACGACTCTGTTTGACCATCTATCTAGCTGTCTGCCTCGCGCTGGAGCTTTTATTCTGGCTCGTCCCAGAATTCATTGTGTCCGCTGTTGCAGTAGCTTTATTGGGATTCTTCCTGGGGCCAATGTTTCCGGGTGCTGTAATGGTCACGGCAAAGCTGTTGCCCAAGAGAATACATGTCAGTGCAATTGGCTTTGCTATGAGCATGGGGGGCACAGGCAGCGCTGTTTTCCCTTTCGTAATTGGCGCTGTTGCATCAAAGAAGGGAGTAACCGTATTGCAGCCCATTATTTTAGCGCTGATTGCGGTCATCACTCTTGTATGGCTGAGCTTCCCACGAATCAAGAAACGAGACTGAGCAAGATAATGATCACACAGCATACTGGAAATGCAATTCACAACTTGAAAGGACGAATACATAATTATATATATTCAATTTGACCGAAATAAAACAAAAAAAAATTATCACAAATGCGATGCAATGCGGCTCTGGTATGCTACTCCACATGATTCATGTTGCTGCCATCAACCCGCACGCCTCCATGGGAAGAGTCTCCAGCAATCTTTGAATTCTCATCTTTTTGTGCTGCAAGAGCCTCAACATCGATACCAGCTTTGCGACGGATCTCTTCCATTCTCTCATCATCAGGGCGGACCCAATCTGTGCTTCTCCACGGAGTAACGTGCTCAAGGTACATGGTGTCGATCTCTTCAATGGTGCGACCTTGGCCTTCAATGACAAAGAAGTAAATGACAAAGCCAGCGACAAAGTTGCATGCAGCAAAAACATACCCATAACGGAAATCAATGGCCCCGGTAATGAAAGGAGTGAAGAATCCGATACAGAAATTCCAAATCCAGTTGGCCGCCGTAGAAATAGCCATACCCTTGGCACGATAACGGGAGGGGAAGATTTCAGCTTGAATGGTCCAAATCATTGGGCCCCATGTGGTGGCAAATCCAAGGATGAACAGTGCAGCGAAGACGATGAGAACAATACCAGGAGTAGGGGTGTTCTCGGGGTGGATGTAATCCAGAGAGAAATGGCCAACCGAGGCGAAGATGAGGAAACAGACAAACATCCAAGCAGAACCAGCCATAAGCGACTTTCTGCGACCAAAATGCTCCACGATGTAGAGACCGATAAAAGTGACAAGAAAGTTGATGGTGTTTAGAATGATTTGCGTGATGTAGGAGTCGATGTTCACAGACTTGAAGATGGTCGTTCCATAGTAGAAGAAATAGTTGGCACCTGAGCCGAAATTAGAATTCAAAATCTTTGAAAATAATAATAAGAGTGTACAATATTTCATACCTGTGAGTTGCTGGAGAGATTGAAGTCCAATACCCAGAAAGAGACGATAGAGCATGCGCGGCGCCTTGAACATTGAAACAAATTCGGCAACGGGTCCCATTTTGATCTTTGACTCGGCGTGTAGCTTGCTCTCGATCTCAGTAACCTGTGTATGGACAACCCAATGATTTCTGGTTGCTCCGTGTACACTGCATAGAGTTTTGATAGCCTCTTCGGTTCTTCCACGTCGGTAGTCGAATCGCGGAGTCTCGGGGAAGAACAAGATACCAACACCGAGAATTATTGTCCAGATCCATCCAAGGCCAATGACGATACGCCAGCTACCAGAGTTGTATGGCTGATGCGTAACGGTGCCGTAATTGAAACAGGCTGCAAGGAAGATACCCATAGTAATGAAAAGCTGGTAAGCGCAGACCATGGCACCACGGATCCAAGCTGGTGCCGTCTCGGCCTGGTACATAGGGACAAGCAAACTCAATGCACCCACACCTAGACCGGCAACAAAACGGCCAATCATGATTTGGTACCACGCCGTGTTGGCTGCAATTTGGATGACGAAGCCGATAGACGTAATCAGGGACCAGAAAGAGATGGATGGCCGACGGCCGACTCTATCGGCAATAGGCGCGGCCACGAGTGCACCGATGAGCGTACCGATAGATAGGAGAGAGACTATCAGCCCGGAACGGACTCTGCTGAAATATTGCTTTCCGTCGGAATCAATCTGGCCAAAACGATCCAAAAAGTCTGGCATTTCAAGGAAACCAGATATCTGACCGGTATCGTAACCAAAGCTGCACGCAAAGCGCGATTAGTAGGTTGTCATCGCAAATAATCTCAATGAGGCACGACTTACATGAGACCGCCCATGGAGATCAGGATACCCATTGACAGCGACTTGCCGGTCAGACGCGGCAGCGGCGAATAGTCGAGACCAGATTTGGACGCTCTGACGTCATTGTCGCGGCCATTCTCTGTGTGTGGGTTATAGTCGTCAAACTTGACGGAGCCGATTCCCACCATTATGACGGTATTTGATTATACGCTTCGGTTTCAATTGATGGCTGGCGTCGTGTATTGCTGTAATCTTTCTCGTGGTTGGTTCGCTGCCTGTGTTTTAAGCTTTGGCGGACAAGCCAAAACCAAAATAATCCGGGGGGAGCGTGCACAGAAGCTGGGGAAGAAAAACTGAGAATCTGGGGATGGAGGTTTCATTAAATGGGATGGAAAGCAAACTTGGTTCGTCGCCGCTTTGGGAGAAAAGTGTGGGAACGTTTGAGCTAGTAAGCGAAAACATCCACGAAGAATGGGAAAAACTCCGAAGGCCCCGATATTCCGCACGGACAGGGCTTCTTTCTTCTTTATTACTTCTTGAACCTACCAGAATAAAAACCGTTCAAGGCACGAGACTAGCAACCCAGGTGGCGGAGGGCCGTGGAAGACCAGACGTCATGATTTCACTAGTCAATCACGACGAGGCGCATCAAAGTATATTCCTCTGGGGCGCAGTGTACCCGCTACTATTCGTCTAGACCTCTTTATTTCCCTCACCTACTCGAATGATAGTACAACCCCATTTGGTTCTTTTTTCCCTTTTCCAGAATCAGTTCCGCGGCAACAATGGGCATTCGGTCCTTCTTTGCTGGAGCTTGGACACTTGACGTGGAGAAGCCGCACTTCCCAATGACGTTGAGAGCTGGGGGCCGTCGACCTGCTCCACATAGGCATCCCGGCATGCCGGAAGCGATGGCGATTGTGAAGGCAGTGACTTGGAATGGCTCGCTATCCATCGTTGACTTTACATTGTTAAAAGAGATTCATCCACGTCTCATCTGTATATCCATCCCTGCTGCCCCAAGCGTGCTTTTTGAACCAGTGATATTATACAGGCAGGGCGCATACGGCAGGCTGCTCTTGGCTCAACAACACTATTCTTCTTCTAGATTTTCTCTCCAATTTTCGATTTGGCAGCGAGACGCAGAGTCGATGGGCGAATGCGTTGTGTCTCTGTGGTGGCCCAGAATTATTTACGGGCCTGATGGACGGTGACGAAGCCGGTGATGCCGCACCGGCCAATGTCGTCACCAGCTTACCAGTGGTGCCACAATATGCTGCTTTTTGCCCGAGACTTTCTCCGTATTATTTGCAGAGCCGCAAAAGAAAAGGGAAAGGGAGAAAAAACACTTCATCCCAACTCAGGAGGACTCTGACGCATGGTGCCATCCATGACAAGCCATGAGGATGAGGGTATGCAGCGCGTGACCGACGTGCGCGCCGCTGCTCCCGATGATGGTATTGTGGCGAGTCAAGCTTTGGCCATGCAGACAGCATGGCTGTTTCATATTTATGGCCAATTATCACGAATCCACGGCCACTCTCAAGAAACTGTCACTGAAAAGAGTCTGAGTGTCGTGCAAATGCTGTGATGTATATCTGCTATGTGGTGTTTAACTAAATACGCTTCTATCAACGCCAGATGAAAATAATCTGCCATGGCATCTGTCCCGGTGCGCCGTGCCCGTCTATGCTTTGCTCAACATCATGTATCCTGCAAGGCTTCATCGGCCATGATCCTCTATGCTCTTTCCCATGACCCGTTTTGATTCCCCCCCTTTTCTCTACATCTCGTCAGTGCTTTCTTTCAAGCTGTAGGAATATGTCCCTCAACCGAGCTCAATGCCGCCAGGTTCACTTCACCCATTCTTTCCAGGGCCAACTGGCCTCGCTGTTCAGAGAGCAGAGTGACACATTCGATCACATCCTCCGGCTCGAGCAAGTGCCATTTGGCCAATGTTACTTTGGTGCTTGCGCCGACAGTAACGGTGAAGACATGACCGGCATCCAGGACCGAGCCCGAAACACCATTCAGGCTGCGGAACATGTCTTCATCTGTGGAATCGTCACCGGAGCACAGAGCGAATTCGATCCGGCCGGCGCTCTTATCGTTGTCGCCGTCGCGCGCCACTTGACCCGGGTTGTGGTAACGGTCAATGAGGCGCTTGACAATCTCACCCTTGTTGATGAAAGTTGGTCGCACCTCAACATTAGCCTTGCCAGCCATGACTTCCACATCCCACTTCTTGCCGACAGTACTTTCTAATTCCTTGTGGGCTTCTCTTGACATGTGCAGCCCCTGCTCAGGGTCGGCAAGACGATAATGCCAGGTGATTGCGCATCGCTTTCTCTCGATAAAGGAGCCTGGCAGAGGTATTAGCATGTGGAACAAGAAAGCTCTAGAGCGTTTACTTACCAGTGACCTTGTCAGTGTATTTTTGGAAGATCTCGATGACCTCTTTTTGCCAGCTCATGTCGAATTTATCAGCAAGATTAATCCATTCTTGCGAGTGCGGATCTCTCATGAAGCTACCATGCTCAGCAGAGAATCCAAGCTCGGGAATATGGCCAAGGTGTTGAGTGAGGAATTCTTGGTCTCTGCCAGAGATGATCCAGACCGAGTTGCGCGGCTCGGCAGCCAAGATCTTGAGAGACTCAAGTAGTCTTTCAGAAGGTACCGCTGCGCTGGGCTCTCTCACGATGGGCGTAAGTGTTCCATCATAGTCGAACATGAAGATACGCTTGGAAGCTGCGCGGTACTGAGATAGGAGCAGCGCACGATCGAGAAGGGGAGTGGAGTGTTGAATGGAGTTATCGCCAAGCACACTGTGGATTCTGCGAATGAATTTGGTAATCCAAGACTGAACGGTTTGGGTTGTGACATGCTCGTACAATCGGCTCTGCATCTTCGATCGCGCTTGGTCAGGCATAGTCAAGGCGCTGTTGATCTTCTCGGCGACATCGGTAAGGTCCCAAGGATTGATATGGATAGCGTCGCTCAGGCTGGCAGCTGTACCGCTAAATTCGGACAGAATGAGAGGCCCATGTCCATCCTTTTGACAAACCACATATTCCAGACTAGTAGTGTTCATGCCGTCTCGAACCGATGTAATCAGCCCAATATCGGCAGCTCGGAGTAGAGCAAAATATTCGTCTTGGTTGATGTACTGGGGATAGTGTTGAACGGGCGAGAATCCCAGGCTTCCATACTGGCCGTTTATTTGCATAACAAGCTCATTGACGCGCGTGGAGGTCTTGTGTTCTCCGTCCTCCTTGTCTGCGACCTTGTTCGTTGGCGACGTGACCTGAATGAGTACAACCTTCTCTCGCCATTCTGGATACATCTCGAGGAATCGATCAAAAGCCTGAAGCTTCTGTACAACTCCTCGGACGCTGTCCAGACGGTCACGTCCGACAATGATCTTTTTGCCGGCGTACATCTTCTTCAGTGCATCGTACTTCTCGTCAACAGTCGAAGCCCAGGCCAGGCTTTCAACCTTGGCAGCGTCAATGCCAATCGGAAAGACTCCCACTTGGACCCGGCTTCCATAAGCATCAACACCAAGAGTATCTGATGGGAATCCCAAGATACGGGTACAGCAGCTAAGGAAATGGCGCGAATAGCTGTAGGATTGGAATCCCACAAGGTTCGAGCCCAGGATACCCTCCAGGACTTCTCTGCGACGAGGAAGGCACCTCAAAAATTCGCTGCTGGGGAAGGGGCAGTGTAGATAGAACGAGATATACATGTTGGGAACAGCTTGCCGAAGCATACTGGGGAGTAACATGAGGAAGTAGTCGTGAATGATGACAATGTCGCCTGGCTTGTAGATTTCGAGAACCTTGGCAGCGAACTTTTGGTTCATTCGATAATAATCTGCCCATTCAATCTTTTCTCTCCGACCGTCGGTCGGCTCGTGCTGCTTGTAGTGGAACAGACTGTACAGGTCGTGGTGCGCATAGCCGCGCCACCGGCCTTGGTCTCTGAGCATGATACCGTCCGGTGAAATTTCATCTTCGTCAGCCAACCAAACGGGGACCGTGCGAATAGTCTCGTCATGAGCGAGCTGGTACTCAAGACGCTCCTGGTCGGCTTTGGGGAGCCATAGTCCATCGACCGGTGGTGGGGTTGGAAGTTGCGCAGCGCCGTCGACTGGAACGGGGGCGGAGAGTGGGTTGAGCGAAGATACGCCAACGGTTGTAGCTCTTGGAGATTGAGGTTCAGGTTCGGGAGTTTCTTGAGGAGAGTCTATTTCACCAGTCCAAGAAACAACCGTGTGTTTGAAAGGGCTCGCAGGCGAGGAGAGGTACGCGAAGGAGTCGAAGAGAGCGGATTGACCACCGCGGGGTTTAAGTCCCTATACCAGGTATGTTAGCTTGTACACGAAATACTACCGAGGGCCGTTGAATCTTTCATGCATGTACCCGAGCGTGGCTGTCGAAGCACCGTCCCGAGCAAGCAGAGCTGATCGCAGTAGAGGCATTTAGGATTAGACTGAGAGTGACATACCCAATCACCACCCTTGCGGTAGGTTAACGCATGCGGAATGTTGAAGGCCACAGAAATGATGCTGCCGCTGAGAGAGAGCTCCGGATTGGCATCCAGGATTTCCGAGAGCGACTCCCGGCGAGCCATGGCGAACAAACTTTCGCGACGTTGTGCCTGCGAGGTCGGACAGTGGGAGTGTGGTTTGCGATGCGGGGGAGGGGAAGCGAGCCACCACGGTTGCCTGTCTATCGATTGGCGGAGTCGGGGGTCGACAGAAGACTGCTGATCTCGCTACACAGACGGGGTGACTCCGAAATTGACAATATATCAGCGGCGTGTGCGAGTAGGGTCAGTCGAGGACGAGGCAACCGGAGAAAATGGGATGGTAGCGGTTATTAAGTTCACATGGGAGCAGGGGACGCAATCAGAGTGAGATAACAGCAGCGCAAGGCATGGCGTGTGTGTTGGCGCGCCCCTCCCAGCTCGAGGGTAACCTGGTGGCCATGGGCGTGCTTTGGTGGGTTGCAGAGCGCTGTACTGGCTACCTAGGTACCTACCTATCTATAGGCTGCCAGGCCGTGCTGAGGAGACTTGAGGCCCTGAGACCTCTACAGTGTGCGCTGTAACTGAACTGTCAATTCCTTGGTTGCCTTGGTGGGGGAACCTCTTCAGTGAGCTTTGGTAGTGGGGCCTTGGGTTGCAGCCCGCCCATAGCGAGGGCCTGGCCTGATCTAACCCACCCTAGCTGCGTTGCAGAAGTCTGCACGTCTCCCGACAAGCCACCAAAAGGACGCCGCTAATGCATAAGCTTTGACTCTGATAGGTTCGTGACATTGGAGTAAGCTTTTGTGCAGAGCTAGATCTGCTTGGCTGGCGTGAGGAGCGCTACGGTTAACTGACTACAGGCCAGGCAGGACAGGGCCCAAACCACCAACGCCTGTACTGGTAGTCGGCTTTCAAATTGCGGTGAACGGCACATTGCGACTTTTTACGGCTGAGCAAATAGAGGTAATTTCCATTAGTATAAACCGGCCCCAGTTGCCATGATTTACATTTCCAGGTCCAACAGCAAAAGGTTGCCAGCATGCTCGCGTCTTTTAATGACCTGTGGGACACATTGTGCCTGGCAGCGCAGCATCAACGAGGTCCCGAACGTGATCCCTGCTAAAATGTCTCTGCGCCAGGACATGAGGACGGCACGAATAAAAACCTCAATTTCTGGACCAGTGGCGCGTTGCTTCGCATGCTGGTGTGCTGCACGCTGCACAACGTGCGCCTCCCAAGTGAGCTCCATGTGGGAAGCAAGTGGCGTGGGAACGGTGACTGTTGATGCCTCAACTCTTCGATGAGGGACTTCTGGGATTATGCAAGTCAAATCAATAGGACCCCTGCAGTGCTACCGTGGCTTTTGTGGTTGTCATAAGAATAGATGTTTCTACAGTTACATCTCATTTGCATGACCAGGATCAATATTTGGTTGGCCAAACCCGGCCAGCTGTTGGTACCAAGCAGGGTCTCCTAGCAAACCATCAGCGCACGTGACTGCACAACACACGCCCCTGGCCAGCGGCGCGCGCGCCTTGGGTGCACGCCTTTTTGGCTGGTACGGGAAAACCGTCGGCTTCACCTCGCTTCAACCTCAACTCCCGGACATCCGCCGACAATCAGCCATCACCAACTCCGTTTAGAGCATCGCGCCGCGATCGCTCGTGCATCATGTCTGCATCTCCACCTCCTCCTCAGTCTCCCCACACGACTGCACACGCATACGCCAGCAATGGTTTAGAAATTTTGCAGGCTGCCAGTGATGCAGCTCAAGCCATTCAAAACTCCGAGGCCCTGCAGCATGCCGCCGCCCAAGCTGTTGGCCAGCAGGGCGTCGCCCATCTTGGCCAAGGCGCTGAGATGCAGGCGCACATGGTCGCGGGGCAGCAGGGTGCCATGATGCGAGACCCAACCATCAATCCCAAATTGACCCGTTTGCGACGCGCGTGCGACATGTGCAGCATGCGAAAAGTCAAATGCGACGACTCCAATATCCCTTGCCGGCCGTGTCGCGAGCTCGGCGTCGACTGCACCTACAACCGCGAGACGAAACGCCGAGGACCGCCGAACAAGCACGCCGAGGCTGCCAAGGCTGCGAAAAAGGCACGAATCGAACACCCGGCTTCTAGTTTTCCTGCGTCGCCGTCTCCTCAGAATGCGGCCAAGGCACTACTGACGATTTCGTCGGACGCCGTGTTGGATGCAGAGTCCATTGCACCAATGCCAGTTCTGGAACTGCTGGTCGATGACTTCTTCACATATATTCACCCGCTTGCGCCTTTCCCTCACGAGCCTACATTTCGTCAGTCATTTGCGAACCGAGAGGATCGCACACGTCCCGAGTTTCTCGGTCTGCTCTCCAGCATGATTGGTACCCTGGTCGCATCCTTTCCTCGATGTGTCAGAGAACATCTCAAATCGCAACACAGCACGCACTTGTTTCCCAAGGCAGTAGTTATGGTGGACAAGTGCCGTGACATTGCCCTACACACCCGCGGTGCGAGGTGGCCCGTCAAACAGCCCAAAACCCTGGAGGATGCCATGACAAGCTACTTCCTTGGCCTTGGTGCTGCATACACAATTCAGTACAATGTCGCACGCATGTTCCTTTCGGAAACTCTCACCCTCATTCGAGAGCTTGGTTTCACGCGGCCAAAGCACCAAGGCGATCAACCCAACTTTGGAAACGAAGGGTTTGGCAGTGAGCCTCTACCATTCAATCACGTCAAAGACCAGATTGGAAAAAGGATATTTTGGTGCTTACTATTGGGGAACAGGTAAATTATTTTCTTACTCCCTGGAGCTTATCCAAATGCTAACAAGCACAGGACAATATTTCAGCTTACATCGCACAACGACATGGTCATTGCACCATCGACACCCAATCTTCCCTACCCAGCGTACCCCGAGAACGTCGACGACATATGCATCCAAGCAAATGAAGTTATTCACCAAACTGATGGTACTGTTACACTGCTCACCGGATTCCGCTTTGCCATCGACATCTACACTACCATGAACGGCATTGTCAGCCTGGAACTCGCGTACGGCATGAGCACGCTGCCCTGGGCCGATCAGCGCATCCTTCTGCGCGATGGTTTGATGGCAGCCAAGAGCATCATTGACAATCTACCACCAGAGCTCCAGCTCGGCAGCTCAAGCGCCGAGGCGAATCCCCTCGCTAGTCTAGACGAGTCAGGCATGCAATACGTACCCCCCGTTTGGCCCAATGTGCAGCCGTCGCACGACCTACGCAACGTCATCAAGGCGCACCCTGTCCGCCGCCGCCAGCTGCAGTATGAGATCCAAAAGGCCAACATCTTTGTTTCGCAGCTCGCCACACGCTCGTACTTTGTCGAGCTCTACTTTGACCTCCGCGACATCCACCTCACTGAGCACCCCGACTCGGCCGAAGGCCAGATGGAGGAGAGCAAAGCGCTGCATGACGGCGACGACAAAGAGATCTACGAGCTCATGTCGACGGAGCGCGAGCTCATCGTGCAGAACCTGCTCATGGTACTCGGCTGCATCTCCCAGCGCAACCTTGAGCCCAACGGGCGCTCCCTCGTCGAGAAGATTAGGCAGGTCGCCTCGACGCTGCTCAACGATGCCCCGCACCGCAAGGGCCCGCTGGCCGTCAAGTCGGAGGAGGCCCTCTCGCAGCTCATCGAGATCCTGATGAAGCTGGAGAAGACCGGCCCCGCGGGTGAGACTAAGAGCGCGGCGCGCGCGACGCGAACCAGATGACCGCCGAGGACGAGGAGGCGGAGTTGCGGCACTGGGCGGACCTGAGAGAGTATCAGNTGCGATTTGCGGCGGCGGGTGGCTTTAATGGCGGGTTGTAAGAGAAGAAAAAGAAGAAAACGAGGAGGAAGAAGTCTGTTACTTTGTACATTATTGTAAAAGGGAAATTAGAAAACGGGAAGGCACTAGACAAGATTTATTTAATAATTGAGATATCATTCAGCGATGAGCAGATTACTCTTGTCGATTACGGTGTAAGTTTGTCACAGACCAAGTTCGATTTGTACAAGTAAATGTCATATATATATATATATTGGAGGTATCTTCATGTCTTTCGTAGCGTAAAAGTAAACTCCTCGCGCGAGAATAATAACATTAATAGAAACCCCATTGGTCCAACCTGGTAAAAAAGAAAAAAAGGGGGGGCGCAAAGAAAAAGAAGAAACGCATCTGGGCGACGAGAAAAGAAGAGAAAAAGACAGAAAATCAGAGAAAACAGGCAGAAGAAATCGCTTGCATGTGAAACAAATCTTGGTCCATCTCGCGCCCCCCAAGCGGCAGCAGAGAATATCCGGCGAGAATTATAGAGTAAAGTTAGGAAAAATCTTTGGGTATCAATATCAACACCATTACCAGCACGCAAGTAGATCCCCGTTTTTCATTCTCGGATCTTTTGCGTCACCTTCTGGTAACAGTGATAGTCACTATCATGACGTGAGTCTTGGAGACAGGTCTTTGTACGTGAAAGCAAGAAAAGCAATGCAAAAGGAAACTCGTCAACATCGCCACAGCAGCATCATCATCAGCTCACGTTACTCGTACAGCAATAAACTTGGTGACCGTAAGCCAGCTCATAACAGAAGAAAAACTCCAGCGTTGCATATCCAAATTTCGAAAAGAAAATCATCAAAATCGTAATCAGAGGCGGCCTGGGCGCCGTTCATCAATTTAGTAGGCCGTGGCAGTAGAGCCTTCGTTGGTGGCAACAGCAACAAGCGCATCGAAGCGACTGTTGGCAGGATGCTCTTGTTGTTGCTGTGCGGGTGGCTGCTGCTCGCGGGCAGGGAAGCCAGAGAAACCAGTGAAGTTAGGGTGCACCATCTTGTCGACCTGCGCGGCCCGGCTATCCTGCGCCGGAGGAGCATCCCTCGGGTGCGAAACAGGGCCATTGTACCAACNATGGCGCTTGGCCTCTCGGCTGGTAGCAAAAGATGGAGCAGACATGGTGTGCTGGTGAAGAGAACGTGAAGGAGGGGGGGCATAGCGCTCTCGTGGAGGCTCTTCAAAACGAACATGACTCTGAACACGCTCACCCTGAGCCTGAACAGCCTTGTTCGCCTCCGATGCCCAGCTACCTGCGCTGTCGCTAGGTGGGGTGCGGTGCCCGATGTCAAGGCGGTTGATACCACGCTGAAGACTTGCGTCGTACATGTTCAAGTTTCGGCGGTCATCCACGGGAATCGAATCTAATTGTGCGTTGGGCATGCGACGCTGGTGGTGCTCAGGGTCAACAGCCATCGGGGAGTGGTTGCGGCGCGGTGGTGTCGGTGGCCGCTGGGGCAGGGGGTCAAAGGNGACACCTCGCTCGTCCTGGGCCTGCAGCATGGGGTTGCTGGATGGCTGAGGGATCGGCTTGCTGATGGTGCTCTTGAACTGCTTGTGCAGAGAGCTCATCGAGCTTCGGGACGACGAGCGCGACGTCTTGCCGTTGGCACCAGCTTGCTTCTGGGGTCCCATTCGGCCCATAAGGATGGCGACGGAAGAATACGATTCGGTGGAGAGAGTGGGGTTGTGGCCGCGGTAATGAGCAGGCGAGGCAGAAGGCTGCGTGCTCTTGGCAAACGCAACGGTATCCTTCTCATCGGGGTTGAGAACACCACCCTGGTTAGGGTTCACGCGGCGCTTGCGGCGCTTGAGGAGAAGCAGGATGACGAGGAGGATGGCGAGAAAAGCGGCGATGGTTCCCAAGGTGATGCCAAGAATAGCGTTGGAGCTGGGGCCGTGCTTATCAGGCGTAGCAGCCGGGCTGGTCTGGGTGGGAGTCGCAGTGGTCGTGGTTGACGTCGTTGTGCTGATGGAGGTGGTAAAAGTCGAGGAGATTGTCGTCGATGTAGAGGTCATAGTACTGCTCGTGGTGGTGGAAGTGGCAAGAATCTTTTGCTTGGGATCACCGAGCATGTCGACGGCCTTGGCCCAGCTGTTCTGCTTTGCATTGAAAAGGGCAACTGGGTCTTCGGGGTTGCCTCCGGACATGACAATCATGCCGTCAGCGCCTTGGGCGATGGAAAAGCCATTTCTCTTGGTGTCTGGGGCATTCGTTTTGTTGTATGCGGGCCAGCTGTCTGTTCCAAAGTCGACACTGCGCTTTGACACAGGAGCGCTGTTCATCATGCCATTACCAATGGGGGTGCGCATCACCTCGTTGGGGGAGCGGCTCATATCAAACTTGAGGAGGTTGAACGAGCTGTCCGCGCCAGGGACTACTATGCCGCGGATCGCAGCAGAATCGGAAGGCCACGAGTCTTGGATGCTGCCAACATTACGCCAGGGGGGCGAATCCCCTGGCGCCCCGATTTCTGAATTCAGATACCAAAGCTTGCCACCGTTGGCGGGACCGGTTAGCATGGCAATATCGGAACCGGTCGCGGGAAACATCATTGGTCGAACGGCTGCAGCTGTATCGGGAGGGTTGGCGGAGGCGACGCGGTATGGGGCCTTGAGCTCAAATTTGTGAGTTTCCAGCGAAGCTCCTCCAGGCGCGCCAGGGTCATCGGATTGAAGACCGGAGAAGACAACAATCGTGTCTGAGGTAGGGTTGTGGGCCACGCTGTGGCCACGACGGTTTCGAAGCGCGTCGGCCGCCGGCTGCGTCACGGGCGTCCACTTGCTATTAGCAAATGAATATTCCTGCATGCCGGTGTAGCTTTTATCATCACTGTAGCCACCAACAACCAAAAATGAGGCAGCACCTTTGTCCCCCAGGTTTCTTCCGGTGCAGGCAGATCCTGTCACTTTAACACCAGCGTTCAAAACTTTCCATTCGGCATTTTCTTGCAGCGGCAGAGACAAAAAGCCTTTATCGGAGTAAGAGTACAATGTGTTGTCGAAAACAACAGTGCAGGCGTTGTCGAGCGCAGATGGGTCTTTTGGCTTGGGGACAGACATTGTGAGTGGGTGGTCCCTTCAACCCGGGCGGTTGTTTGAGACTGAAAAATCGAGCAGCACGGTATGATCAAAATGACATGACGTGATTGTAATGATTGCAAAACGGGCACGTTTCGAAAATGGTAGTTGAAGAGGAGTTGGAGTCGAGGGTGCTGCTAGATAGCCAGTTTGCAGTTCGCGATTCGGGGTGCAGCGCGTTTCGAAGTGGGGAAATGAATTGAGAAAACGACAGTCGAGGAGTTTTACTGAATGAAAGAGTAACGGTTAAAAGTCGCAGAGAAACCAGTCGTCGAAACTTTTTATCGGTTGTGATGTTTTTGTTTTTGGTTGAAGCAGTTCTCGTTTGTTCCAATCAAGGAGAGGATTTGCGGCGCGCCAGGCGGGCGAGATTCGAGGGAATTTGAGAATAGGTAAGAGAAAAAAGAAGTCGGGAGAGCGCGGGCTCGATACGATCGGGCGACGGGAATATCGTGTGCGAAAGAAGACGTGGAGCGGCCAAACCTCGTAACCAGACGGTATGTATTTGAGCGGGCAGCTGCGGTTGGAATGCAGCGAGCTGGCGGGCACCCGAGACCTGTTTCCTTGGTTTATTCGCGTGTGGGAAGGTGAAAGCTGGAATGACAGCTGAGGCACCGCCCGAGGTTGAACGCAAAGGAAAAAGGGGAAAGGAAAGAAAAGAAGAAGTCCTCGACAAATAATCGACGGTGAGGGAAAGGAAAAGGAAAAAAAAGACGGGTAAATCGACAGAAAGCAGTGCAGTGAGAAGCAAGAACGGGGGGGTAGCGCAGGAGAGAGAGAGAGAGCTGGTAATCAGGAGAAGCAGCCCAGCAAGCCAGCAGCAGCACTGGTACGAGACGNAAACGGGGGGGAGGGGGGTATGGGGAGTGTGGTGGGCGTGTGTGGGCTAAACAATACGAAGCTGCGAGGTGACTATCCGGGGCGGCCAGCGACGGCGGGCCTGTAAGGTACCTTTTTAGCTTGCCTGCTGGTGGTGGCAGGTGGCAGCAGGAGACAAAACGACAGGGCACAGGCGGTATGGGGTACTTGCAGGGGATAAAAGAAATCCTACTATTAAAGGAAGAAGGGGTGTGTGGCTTGCTGATGCTGGCAGCCGGGCCGCTATAATACAATATCAGAGCTGCTGCTCACAATCAAGTTGAGGCTCGAGGGATTGGCCAGGTACGGCAGCTCGAGCATGTCCGCCAAGGCGGTTCTCTTTGTCTGCCCGCCCTGCCCTGTTGAAGCTTGTTCGAGGTGATGGACGGCACGGCACTGACAGTTTTGATATCGACAGATGAATGGTAACCAGTACTGATTGGGGGGGNAGTTTATTCAGTCTGCATTGACACCTGCGCCCAAGAGCTCTTAGCTTGGGCAGGGGATTTCAGTCCTTGAGAGAGCAGCAAGACGCTAAAAAGGGCTTCTGGCAGGGGTGCGGTGGATGAATGTCGGCCAACCAGAGAGTTGTAGGCCGCAGATGCTGGGCGATTGTACGGATACCAGCAGGTTGATTGTATCTTGCCAGCCAGGTAGGCAATGGCCCAATGGGTACTCCGTACTGGTAGTATGTCGACACGCTACGGACACTACGGACACTGGCACGAGTCCCTGGCAAGTTACAGCTGTCCAGCATACCCGGCCAAGGTGCCATCCATTCATCTTAGCTGCAAATTGCCTGTCTTCTTGGCGTGTTGGAGGTTCCGGTGGATGGTCGGGTACCTTTGCGAGCGGTGGCGGTGGCACTCTACCGGCGCGTACCTGTTCTGCTGCCACGGCGCAGCTGCACTACCACCGCACACACATCACACATGCAACTACCAGCAGTCGTCCGTCGTCTTTCTTCTGCCTCCTCCCATGCGGTGGCTGGTTTCAGGGGCCAGTTCTTTCGCCGCAGGGGGGCGTGCGCGTGCTTTGGTGCAAGTGGTGGTGGAGGTAGTGGTGGTGAGAGTTGCCTGCTGCAGCCTGTGGTTCGTTGACCTGGCTGGCCCGTCTCCCCCGGTTCCTGAGCTAGCGGCGCACTAACCGCCTAGGGTGCGTGGGTGCTTACAAGTTGCTGGACCAGTTGGTGACGTCGGATGCGAGAAGAGGCTGTCGTCTTTGCCGCCTGGATTCTCGTGCCTCTCTCTATGGAGGTGCTGGTGCTCGAAATCAGACCAGCCCTGCCACTACTATCTCTGGTTGGGGGCAACAAGTCGTCTGAATACGAGATGCAACAGAAAACCCCCAACCACTCAATCTTCAAAAACGGTTCATCAGCATCGTATCAAAGCTCGTGGAAAAACGCGCTACCAGGATTGTTCAAGAATCTTTACATGGTCGTGACATATGCGCCCATCACAATTCCATTGTTCAGCGGTGGCTGGTCCGCTGGATGGGGCGCTGAGCTTGAGAATGCGCCAGTCAACAAGTGTACCAAGCGCACCTACCAGTTCCGTGCCTAGTGGCGCCCGCACAACATGCACAACATGCACAAGAGGCTCCACGCCATGCACAAAATGAACCAGCCACACCACGCGCTCGCGCACTATTATTGGCACCTTGCATTCCTGCCCGCACACAACACACACACACACACACACACACACACCATCATACGGGAACCGCCCGGCGCCAAATCGCGACTCGTCACTCGATGATTGATGGTCATGCTTCCAGTCGTCGATGGTCGATGGATGCTGCAAGTCATTCGGTGCGTCCCGATTATTCTTCTACATTGTTTCCGTGATCATCACCCATCTAGCAGTGGCTGCCACATCTATCGACTAGCATGTCAGTGGCACGCGTGTGAGAATCCAAATGCCTGTTGCATGCACCTGCATATGTGTGTATGAATTATGAGCACGTTGTATGCTCTACTCCGTACTATTGTGCAACGGTCGCACACCCAACACGCCGCTCAGGCCTGGCTTGTATCAGAGACATGCAGCATCGCGAGCAAGACCACGGCACCACGGCACAAGATGCATACTCGACACCCATGCTACTGCTGTTACTGCTGCTGCTGCTGCTTGCCCTACCTACAATGGCTTGCCAACACAATACAAAGACGACAATTTCTTGTCGTTGCACTGCAGCAGATACAGTAGCCAACATGTGCCACATCACCAGCTTTGAGACAAGCCCAAGCACCAGCACCAGCAGCAGAACCGGTGACTTGTCACTGCCTTCTCCAATGTTGTTATTTTCCTTTTCAAAGTCTTGTCGCAACCCTTCAATTAGGACAAAAGCTTCCCCCAGCATCACACCAACAGAAGCATCGAGCCATCATCCATCCAGTCGTCGTTCTTGGTCGGCAAAAAAAAGAAATTACCACTGGCGTCATAGCAAGGCTTCAAAGGGGTCCCTGTTCCCCAGCCCGGCTCTCTGGAAATGAGCAAACCCCTACCGACCACACAGGCTGATCCCGTTCAACTCGAGGCACCGAAAAGCCTTTTTTTCCGTTCCGCACTTGTCGAGGACGAGGAATAAAAACCAAGGAAAACCTGCTTGCCCTCAAAGCCAAAATACTAGACGCACGCCCTTTTTCACTCCTCAAAAACGCCTCCACCAAGGCGCACTCAGGGTGAAACGCGCTAAAACGGGATGTGGCCCATATTCTCTCATCCTCTTTTTTTTTTAAATCTACCAAAAACACCACCAGCACCACCAGCACTGACCTATCTGGCTATCAACCGACGACGCTTGCCTGCATCGACTAACGCACATGAATGTCTTTTTTGCTTATTCCCCCTCTCCTCATTCAAGCCCCATTTCACCTACTTGCTGGCTCACTGACCGCCTCGCTAGCACGCTAGCCCATATCGGATGCTCTACCAAAGTAGCCTGGTTCTGCTCTTCCTCCTCGCCCCCCCNATTGTCAACGCCTTATTGGAACGGAAACTACACACGGACTGACGTGCATATTCTGCTGTAGACGGTCTAAAATGGATCGGTATTTCCCTCTGGGCACTTTCTCCACGTCCCAAGGCCCAGCCACGAACGGCTTTCAAATTTGGAGCTATTGCAACGGTGATACTTCTCGCGGCACTACGCCCCCATGACGACTCTCTTTTTTGCAAGTTTATGCTTTTGCGGCACGAAGCGAACTAGAGTGTTTATATGGGCAGTCACATCGACGTAATATCCACATTGCTCCAGATTTAGAGTTCCTTTGTAGCCTTGCGAAATTTGAGAGCGGTACGAACCCAACCACCTTTGACATGTTATCACGGCAGTACCACATATTACTCTCTCTCTCTATCATCTCCCCCATCTGGCGCAACGTTTTTTTTTTTGTCTCGGCTCTTGACCTGTCAATCGTCTTTTTTAATTATTGTGGACGCCGGGCGCCTATCGGCACGGCACTTTCATCACAATCACATCACACGGCAGCACTCACGCCCATCAGCTGATTGGTGGGCTGCTCACCCACGGCACATCGCCCTTGGCCCTGCCATGCTCTGCCGACACCAGACGGCAGACAACGACACCGACTCTACCTACCAGTATGCCAGGTGCCGTGTCCCAATCTCCTCATGCGTGTCTTGTGCCGTCTTATAAAACAAAGACGGTTATATATGTCTGCTCAAGCAAAATTGTCCTAAGCTGTGGCCAATACATTCACTGCCGGTTGAGGCTTGGTTTGCTCAATCTCCCGAGACAAAAAAGTCAGTGCTCAAAGACATGGACAAAAAAAAAGAGCTGCCTGCCAATCTGGGGGTGCTTCCGAACGAGTTCGACTTACAAAGCTGTACCGTAAAACTATGTGACCCTTGGACCCTTTTTTCGCAGCAGGAAAAGTCAAGATGGCGGTCGCCGTGCCGTGCGTGTAAGACGACGGCATGTCACTTTGCGGCAGGACACAGCCGATGCGGGAGCATTGTTTTTATGCCCCTAGCAGCGGCATGAAATTGCAAACAACGGCAGAATGAGATTTACAAACTATTTGCATCGTAACGCAAAGCAAAGCAAAAAAAAAAAAAANAAAAAAANAGCCACCGCACAGCTGCGTCTGGTCGAGAAGCAAGACCGGCGGGTTTTTCGTCTTCAACAAGGAAAGCAAACTAGTTCGATTGAGCGCGTTACATGTTTCGCTGGGAAACAAAAGATGGATAATTATCTTTGCTTTTTGCGTAAAACAACCGTCGTTGTATAATCTGCAAAGCGCTCTGCATAATACGGAGAGCGAGAGAGGGGGAGGGCGTGCAGCTGCATGCATATGCATACATGCGTGTGGCTGGCGGCGTCGTCGTGTCGAAGAACCCGCCTTTAGTCGGAGCAACGAAGCAAGGGCGAGGAAGAAAGTCAAAGAGAACAAAGAAGAAGAAAAAAACGTGGTCTGCCAATACCCCCATACCTCTTGGCTCATGGAGAGAGAGAGAGAGTTGGTCCTTGTCTTATCCCCGCCCGCATAAACGCACGCGTACGAGCCCATCTTTTGCTACTAAAAAGTAGGCGTGTAGCAGACAAATGAGGCGCCCCAAATTACACAGTGGCATCCAGCTTAATCCTGAAATCTTAAGCCTCCAATTCTACTTTATTAATTTGTTGCCAATCTTGCCCCAAAACCACCATTTTATTGTACAATGTCATTTATTAATTCCCCCTCAGGGCTGACTAGGTAGCACGAGGGCTGCTAATTTTTCTGTAACAGTCGTTTATTTTACATAAGAACCATACTGAGCAGCCATGTTATATAGCAAGGCAAGCAAAGCAAGCAAGCAAGCATACCCCCCCCTTACAATCTTGTCTCACGAACTCGCTAGTCTGCGGGGACTTGCGCTGGGGGTGCATGAAAAAGAAAGTAATTGAAAGCAATCAATCTGGAGGGTAAAAATAGAATCCTGTCAGTTTTGGTTTTCGGTCGGCGAGGGGAAGAAAATGCCACATAATCATGCATCGCGTTTGATTCTGTTTGCTTTTTTGACTTTGGTTGTAGGCAAACTGATCAAGCTTGATCAGGCTAACGAAGCCATTCTCAAACAACAAACACCCGAAAAAAAGGAAGAAGCAAGCGGGGGGAAACCTAAAAAAAAAAGCAACGGTCAAAGGGAGAGAAAACATGAGGTTTGACCATGGAACAAAGGGAAGGAAAAAAAAATATCATGCCATTGTTCAAAACTGCTGCTTTTTTCGACTTCCCCACTCAGAAGCTCTCCCTGCTTAAGATGTACACGACACAACGTCGGTAGGTACACGCAAGCTCTCACTAATAACAAACAAACACCAGTACATACACCTTGGCGTCTGAAGAATGACGGGGATTCTAAGCCCCGTTGCTTTATTTTTTTTATTTTTTTTTNATTTTTTTGCACGAATATTGGCAGGCTGTAGCACGTGCCCATTTGCCAACGCTCGCACGGATGAGCTTTGCGAGTCGTGTGTGATGTGAATGCCGCTCGCCTTGACGTTTCCCGCTACTACCCTAGACTAAAATAACCCCACGACGAAATGACGATGCAACGGTAAATGTACATGTCACGATTCATTGCAAATGTCTACTTGATTCGTTTCTCTGTAAAATAGTCCAATTTTGTTTTATTCTAATACTGTGTCTGTGGGAGAAAAACCAAGCCCGTCATCACGCGACGTTCACCTGCAGATGGCTCGCATCGTCGCAGAAATGCGTGGACGGTTCGCAGCACTCAGCACCACTGCCACCGGTCCGCATCTTGTCAGCAATTCGTCGGCTTCACAACCAAAAGCAATCTGATGCATATACGCAGCACTCAATGTCATAGAAATTACCGCACATCCCGCCAGGTTGTGGGTAGATTGTATTGAATGCAAGCCCAAAACGCCATGCCTCTCCATGAATTGTACAATATGCCACCGGCTTAACAATTAATAATGACAAAACATCAAATTTCCTGCCCCGTATCAGTTGTATCCCCCATCCTTCCATTCCTCCTCATTCCTCATGGCCCATCACTTTACGTGTACTGAGCGGGTGCTCCAAAAGCCTCGGGTGGCAGATCGGCCTATCAAATCAATTAGCATGCTTTCGATTACAAACGTCAACGTCGTGTACGTACCTTCTTCTCGTTAAACATGACAAGGGCCTTGTCAAATTCCCAATTGACCTGCTCCAGGCACATTCGAGAGTACTGAGGGTTCATACCAGTCTGCCTGCAAAGCTCGGTAATCATGGCCTCGTGCTGTTCTTGTGTCGTAGCCGCCGGCGTGGCGGCTGCGGCGGCCGCGACGGCATTGGGGTCGAAAACGTTCGGCAGAGGGTTCCAAGCGCGCAGCGACAGAATATCGCTTACAACGCGGATCACGCCTCGCCCGGGCTGACCGGGACCAAGCACAAATGTGCGCGAAAAGCTTCGCTTGCCAGTCGTCGCACTCTTTTGATCGTATTCGTCGTATTCGCCGTGGACGGTGATGATGAGGCCGTCCACTCCCAAGGGGTTTTGACCGGTCGGGTCAACCAAGCCCGGAAGCGGATGGCAGTCCATAATGTACTTGTTTAGGTCCACCTTGATGTTGGGGTGCTGCGTCAGCGGCAGCGTCTTCCACAAGTCGTAGATGCCGCTCGCGCCTTTGAACAGGCGTGTAGCTCTGGCATTAGAGTGTGTGATTTTGATGAGATTGCGTGAGAATTTAAGGTATGATGCCCAGGGCAGAGGCGCGGGCGCACTCTCGTCCCTGACCGAGTTGGTGTCGACTGCCAGAGAAAACTGACTCTGGTCGTCGTAAAGCCTGGTGATAAGGCCCTGACGGTCTGTGTCGTACGCGCCAAAGAATTCCAAGAGGAATTTCTCGCCAATGCCGTTGACGTCTCTGAAATCCGGGCCACTTTGTGGGATGGGCTTGGGCTTCAGTGCTTCTTCGCGCTCCGCGATCTGCGCTGCGGTGCGCACCTCCACGCCGTTGATGTTCTGCAGCTTTGGGAACCATTCCAGCAGAGTGTTCTGATAGTTCACGTCGGCGCTTTCAATGGGGTTGCCCGACATGTAAAGTGTCTTGAGCTCCTTGAACTTGCCCTTCCAGCGTTCCATGGCCTTCAGATTCGCAATCTGGTTACCGCTCATGTCGAGATTCTGGAGCTGAGGGAATGTGTTGGCCACATTCTCCACCTGCGTGACGTCGTCGATGCCGTTGCTGGCCACGCTGATGCTTTCAATGGCCTCACGCTTCGCCTGGGCCGTTTTGAAAAGGTCGTCGCAGATGACCATCAGGCCCTTGAACGTCTTGAGAGCTCGGTCGCGATTTTCAAACATGCCCATTTGGGTGAGCTCAGGATCCGTCGAAAGGGCGTCGAGCTTCAGCAGTTTGTTGGCCTGGAAATATCTCGAGCCCAGAATGGATTGCAATTTGGCGCGGAGCTCTTGTGTCTCCTGTGATTCGGTAGCCTTGTTCGGGTGTCCCAGACCTTCAGTCGATTCGACAACTTCCAGTGGTGTTCCGGCAAAGGTAAAAGTGTTGAGCTTGATTAGTTCTTCTGCGTCATCTTTGCTGGCACCTATGAAAAGAAAGTCTCCAGCAAGGTGTGACTGGGTTCACGTCAGTAAGTAGTCGGTAGTGGGAAGTAATTTCGGGGCGTCCAATTGATGCAAATTGCAGTGTGCTGAGAAAATCACGTTGCGCGCTGAGCGGCTAGCTGGACAAGTAGCCATCCGGTGTAGTTGCTGAAATTCGATGCGCCCTGAAACATGGTCAATATCATTACATACCTTCTTAATCATGATGTTGCGTTTTTGGCGGCCGGTGGTGAATGAAGAAGCCTTTCGCTCCAGGAAGCTGAGGAGGTCGCCAACGCCGCCGTCGGGGTTGCTGGAGGCTTTGCTCTGCTTGAGTCCGTGAACTCTGAGGTAGGACAGGGCGGGACCATTCTTGCCCCTCCCTCTGGTGACACGCGATGAGATATCACCATTGGTGCCGTTGGTCAGGTGTTTCAGCACATTCTGTGCAACCTTGGAGGCGCCCCGGGAGCTCTTCGCAGTGGAAGATCTCGTGCTGGGCTTTGCCTGCCCAGCGCTTGGCTGGGTGCTGCCAGACTTGGCCGACCGGCGAGCAGCGCTGTCCATGTCGAGATCTCCATCTCCGTCGATCTTGGTAGCGCCGGCTCTCTTCTTTTGAATACCACCTCGAGAGCCAGCCTTGGACTTCATAGAAGTCGCCTTGGAATCGCGCGATGGCTGAGAGCCACCGCTACGAGCACCGCGTGGAGCCATGGTTGTTGTTTGTATGGTTGAGGTGGTTGGCTATGCACGCAAGGTATCGTTGGAGAGAGGAAGATTCGACTTCGACACGCACTTGGGCTCCCAAACTATGGCGAGTTCAACGAACTGAGGTGCAGGCAAAGAGGTCTTTGGTTGTTTTATGTAGCGAATGTCGTGAGTCGATCGATTGTGCTGGTGACCGAGGTTCCGGGGTGTGTCGAAGATCGTGGGTTTTGTTCAAGTGGCAATGTTGACAATGGATTGTATGCGCGACGCGTTGTCGGCTTCGTTGAGGCAGCTGCTCGCTGACGGAGATACAAGGAATATGTAATGTTTGCCGAGTAGCGCCACTAAAGTGTAGGATCACCTTGTCGAGGCCAGGGACAAAGCCGTGTTGAAAGAAACAAAGATGGACAAAGAAAAGGAAGAGCGTCGCTGGGCACAGCTGGACGCAATTGGATATTTTTACAGGTGCCCCACTTCTACACCAAGGCTGCAAGGCACCCTCGCTGCCTAAAGAGTCACAGGTCAGATGATGGCTTGACAACAATGAAATAACTAATTATAGCTGATATTTCTAACCCAAATTAAAAATCAAAAGTGTTTATTTATAATGCGCATTATTGGCCTTGTGTTTGCCGACATGCGCCACTGACGCTTGCAACCAAGCAGGTCGGTATCCAGCGTCACGTGATGTGGTACTTGTTTCGCGTTGCACTTAACCAAACGCGTTTGCCAGCGCGTAGATAGCCTGACGAGCCAGGGTCAGCCTGAATGTGAGCGTTCAACTCATCGTGCTCAGCGTTCTGTACCAACCACTGTTCTTGTGTTATAATGTGAACCATGTATATCGCGCTCTGATTTCACCGCGCAAGCAATCTTCACTGCAGTTCCGTGCTGCAAGGCACAAAGGCCTGGCAACCATGAGTTTCGACGAGTTTGACGACGACATAGCAGACGAGGACTTCAACACGGCCTTTGACCAAGTTTCTTCTTCGAGTGCTCGATTAAACCAGTCATTTACTTCGTCAAATGGCCAAAATGGCAGAAAAGGCCTACACACAAATCAGAATCTGCCACCGGAACTAGAGGGCCTGCCAGACGATGCGTTTTCGTCACCTGAACCACCACCGACTCAGTTTCGGCAAGCCCCAATCCAACAAGCGCCACGTTCTGGACTTCAGAGGTCTGCATCCGGAAATTATAGACAAACCACACTCTTTGGAACTACGCTCGGTAGCGCCAGCAGCCAGGCGCCTGAAACGAATGTTACCAGGTTCTTTAGAGCCGACTTGCCTCGCGAGGAGCCTAGCCATCATGAGCTGGACAAAGAAGCCATGGAGACCTGGGTATATCCTACAAATTTGGGAGCGATCCGAGATTACCAGTTCAGTATTGTGAAGAACAGCCTGTTCAACAACACATTGGTTGCTCTGCCCACCGGTCTGGGAAAGACATTTATCGCTGCGACAGTTATGCTCAATTTTTATCGGTGGACGAAAAAGGGCAAGATTATTTTTGTTGCTCCTACAAAACCGCTGGTTTCGCAGCAGATTGACGCCTGCTACAACATCGCAGGTATACCAAGATCGGAAACTACATTGCTCACAGGCGACATTCAACCTGCTCTACGCGAGGAGGAATGGGAGAAGCGAAGGGTATTCTTCATGACACCACAAACCCTTCTTAACGATCTGTCGCATGGGTATGCAGACCCGAAGAGTATTTGTCTGATAGTTATCGACGAGGCTCATCGCGCCGTCGGAGAATATGCATACGCCAAGGTCGCCAAGCTCATCCGACGATTTTCCAAAAGTTTTCGAGTTCTCGCCTTGACGGCTACTCCTGGTTCTAAAATCGAAACAGTCCAGGAAATTATCGACAATCTTGGAATATCGCACTGCGAAATTCGCACAGAAGACTCTATTGACATTCGTCAATACGTTCACGACAGGAACATCGAACAAGTCGTGCTTGATCCCTCGGACGAAATCAATCTTATAGGTGAATTATTCTCGGAGGCACTCAAGCCGCTCCTAGATAAGTTGAGCGCGCAAAATATCTGGTATGGAAAAAGCCCAATGTCAATATCAGCATTTGGGCTGTTGCAATCACAGAAAGAGTGGTTTGCGACCAGGGGCCGACACGCCAATCAAGGCCTCCAAGGCATGATGCGCGCTATCTTTAGCGTGCTAACCAGCTTGGCGCATTCGATCAAGCTTCTTAATTTTCATGGTATCAAGCCATTCTACGACAACCTTGTGGACTTCCGCAGTGAGCAAGAAGGGAAAGGCCAGAAAGGTTCCAAGTACAAACGTCAGCTCATCGAACATTCGAGCTTCCAAGATATGATGAACAAGATAGCATATTGGATGAAACAAGATGGGTTTGTCGGGCACCCGAAACAAACCGCCTTGGCTGATACAGTCTTGAACCATTTCATGGACCGAGGAGAAGGATCTGGTACCCGTGTCATTGTTTTCAGTGAATACCGAGATTCTGCAGACGACATTGTGCGCTTGCTGAACATGCACCAACCGCTGGTGAAGGCTAGCATCTTTGTCGGTCAGGCAGATGGCAAGCGTGGCGAAGGAATGAAACAAGCGCAACAGATTCAGACGATCGAAAAGTTCCGTACGGGCCATTTCAATGTGCTTGTCGCCACCTCTATCGGTGAAGAGGGCTTGGACATTGGACAGGTAGACCTCATTGTGTGCTATGATGCGTCGGCATCGCCAATTCGCATGCTGCAGCGCATGGGACGAACTGGACGTAAGCGAGCAGGCAACATTGTGCTGCTACTGATGCGAGGCAAAGAGGAGGACCAGTTTGCGAAATCAAAGGACAATTACGAAAAGATGCAGCAACTGATCTGCGAAGGCAGCCGCTTCAACTTTCGCTTTGACTTGTCCACTCGCATCGTGCCTCGGAACATACGACCAGAAGTGGACAAGAGACATGTGGACATACCTGTGGAAAACACGCAGGATAACTCCTTACCGGAACCGAAGAAGAGAAGAACTGCAGCAACCAAGAAGAAGTCGGCGAAAAAATTCCATATGCCGGACGGTGTTGAAACCGGCTTTCAAAAAGTGACCGACTTTATGAAAGGCCCGGCCGCGACCAAGAAAGCCGCACCGAAACGTAACCCAGAACTAGACGACCTGAGCAAAGTACCCGACTTTGACAGTGTTGTGTTAGGCGATGAGCAGCTTAAGGAGCTCAACCGGTCATACCGTGATCTCCCGTTCAATCACAGCACATATGAGGAAACTGATCTTCTCAACATGACGGCTCATCCGAAGTTACAACGGCGTTTGGGGCCGGCTTGCTCGCTGAAGCATGGCTCGTATACAAAGCGGTTTGTCAAGATGTTGCATACAATCGGCACGAACCCAGACACACTGGTTCGAACTTGCCGCGACGAAGACACCAGCGCGTACATGGAGATACCGGTCCGCCGCTTTGCTACTTCGGATGGAGAATCAGAAGCCGAAGATGAAATAAACCCGCCAGAGTCACACGCCAGTAGGCGCGACTCATTTGGTTCGACTGGCAGCCTACCCAACCTTGTTGAAGACCGTCGCACGGCTGTTAGAGCAGCGCTGGAGGACATGGCGGCTGTCGCAGATACGGACGGCGACGAAGGCCCCAGAAGAAAGAAGCAAAAGACTGCGAAGAAAGGAGGAAAAAAGAAGAAAGGCAATGAAGGGAGAGCAGCTGTCAATTTGGAAGAAATCGGCGATGACTGTGATAGAACAAGTGACGTCCTGGACACGGATGGGTCAGATAGCGGTGGCGACCTGGAAGGCTTTGTTGTATCGGATAATGCGCCCACATCAAGCATGCGAAATTCTCAGCCAACATCACCGCTGTCGACCGGCCACGCGACGCCTCGGGGCAAAGCCTCCACGGCCAAGCCTTTCTATGAGCCCACAACTTTCACAGCTACGCAAGAGAGCGAAGGTATGCCGGAGCTTGACACAATCATATCGTCAGTCGGCAAAGACAAACCGTCGAGTAGTGACGTGGTCGTCAGTCGAGCAGGACGAAATAGGCGAGGCCGGGTTGTGGATGACTCTGACAGTGAGATGGACTGGCTATAATTGCCGACTGTATATACGCGGGCTTAGAACTTGCTTTAATCATGGTAATGATGTGTATTAAATATGGAATAGAAACGGCCTGTATATTATTATATATTGGTAGTATCGGTACTGGGATTACTTGGATATCCATGGGATTCCGCCGTGAATTGGGAAGACTACTGCAACAACTGTTAGCACATCTGCTCAGGAAAATTGTATAACAGTGACGCGTGTGAATGAAGTAGAGTTTTGTGAGCAGCGTTCAGAGCCAAGGAATCATCCACTGACAACCCATGGCCCGCCGCCTTGCCCAACAAAACAGACACATAAAATTCCTCTTTCAGAAACCCAAGTTATAAGCACCACGACCCCCGGCCGCGGCCTGACGGGCCAGCCCCTTAGGAACGAAAACACAAGGCGTCACCATCCGGCAGAGGTCACCGGCACTCCTTCTCTTGACGAGAAGCGGCCGGCAAGACCAATCCGCAAGCAGACGGAGACAGGAATCCGCGGGAACTGGCAACCCTAGACGGCCGCGCGCGCAAACGGGNAAGTCTCAGACGGCTCTTCCTAAAGATATGGAGGGTGTTGATATTATAAGAAATATCGACGAATCATCATTTGAGAGAATCTTGTGTCGAGAAAACAAAAAGGCGATGTTGTGTTTCTATGTAGAGCAACGTACCGATGGGCGAGTGAGTGGTCGAAATGTTCGAGTTCGGGTCAGTTCCATGTCACGGGGTTAAGAAAGGTCGAAGAGTCAAATCAATGAAATCGCATGATCGTTTAGGGAAAAACCCTGATCACCAAAGATGGCTGCATCTGTGCGTGTTGACGGTTGAGATATCTCGAGAGGCAGAGAGAGCTTGCGAGGTGGAAAAAGAGATAGAAATTGCCCACGCCGGCAGGAAAAAAATATGTGGTGGTCGTTCGACCGCCCAAGTGGAGACGCTGCTGCTCTGCTCAAAGCAAGCCAGGCAGAAAAGCAGGCGTCCTCCCCACCAAAAATGACAGCTAGCGCCTGCTGCAGTGGGCTTACAGCAGTCTGGCACGCTAATACCGACGCTCGGCCGCTGCGAACCTGGCGGACATCCGTCATCCCATATCCGTTTGCTGCCACTGGCCGGACTCTGCTCTGCTCTGTTCCTCTCCCAGCGTCACATCTGGATCATCCGTTCCCCTCGCAATCATCGCCCCATCCAGAGACCACACGGCAATCGAATATCGAGAACCATGGCGTTCAAGGCCATCCCCATCTTCAAGTTCGTAGGGACCGTGTCCCTCGGCTTGCTGACGGTACGTTCGCTGCTACCCCCCCAGCACCGCACCTCGTCTCGGCGGCAAAACATGTGAACAGAAGCCTTCAAGACATTGCTGGCATTGTACATTCGCAAACCAGCCATAGACGACGATGCCTTTTGTCCCCCCCCCTCGGAATCATTACTGACGCGCATGCTCTCT
>JANAKD010000479.1:0-18227 GCA_027627215.1 Lecanicillium saksenae | reverse complement strand
TGCCCTGTTTTGGGCCTTACGAAGCGGAAGCTCGGCCGCCGTGGATGCTGTAAGAGAGTTCGCTGCAACAACGGGAACGGAGGAACAGGAGGATCACAACGATGCTGATAGCGATAGGGTCGGCACGACCGCCCATATTCGAGACGCCGTGTTCGACCCCGAAGCCTGCACATGCGATATTTGCACCCGCTGCACGATTGGTGGCACGCGGGCGAAGCGATGTATGCCGTGTGGTGGCTGCTCGTTCCTGATATGCCCTGAGTGTGAGCGGCTTGGGATGACGTGCCGAGATGCAGCACACAGTTGGGAGCCGTATGAGTGCAGCTGCCAAATTGAGGACGATTAGTTGTCACTACCTCTGTGGGTGTAAAGGGGAGACGGTTCCCTAAACGACGAGTACGTCTTTGATAGGTGATAGGAGCTGTCTCAGTAGGTACTAAAGGTTGTAAATAAAGTGGAAATTAAGAGTTAAAAGAAAAGGACTGATTGCTATTTGTAGTATTAAGGGTTTAGATAGGGACCTAACATATTCCTTAGTAAATAAGAACTATTATTAGTTAATCTACTAATTAGATATATTTAATCCTATCCTAGCTTATTATACCGTAGTAAGTGTAAATCATGCCTCGTATTTCCTGTCTTAAATAGCTAATATCTCAATCCTGGTTTACCGCAACTTGAGTTGCCAGCTTCTGCATGGGGGTAATCGTGCGATGGCAGTAGTGATTCCACTTAGCCAGCTCACAAACAGCTGAGGCCACCGCGCGATTTCGAGACACAAGGTGGTCTGAGGGTCTTCTCTGTATCAGTGCTTTTGACTCTCTGCCTGAACTGTGTTCGCCCTTGCCTGTAAGCGGCGGTCCTCTGCCTCAACTTGTGATACTAAACCCTCATTGTAGCAGCGCATCGGACAGATTTAGAGGTAAGACTCTTAATAACTACTTAACTTTAAGCTGTGCCTTATATAGAACTAATTGCCCTTTTAGAATTATAGAAACTGTAGCTGTGCAAGTAGGCGGTTTGGGCGGGTAGTGGTCAGTTCCGCTGTTGTATGTGGAGCCAGCCCAAGTTTGCCTCACGCCGCCACTAACGGTGCCTATTATCTCGCGAATTAGAGTGGGCTGGCTGAGGCATCAACTTTATCGCGCCTTCTTAGGAGCAATTTCACATAATAGAGTAATAACTAGGACACTAGAATTTATATTATTCTTCTATTGACTTTCCTTAACTAGAGTTATGAAATTTTCCATTTTTAATGATTACTAGAGAGACCTCATAAGGGCCGCTGCACAGTACATGATGAGTTCACATCCCTTTGTGTCGTCCTCCCTAGTTAACAGCATGTCAAAATGCAAGCACCTCCACCCAGACTTGACTGACACCCCGCACCACAGCCTTGTCCGTCCGCCCCATATTACTGAAATCCGAGTGTCACACAAACCGAACCCAGCTCTTGTCTTTTTCCCCGCACAACCACTTAATAAAGTACAGTTCAGAAATGAAGCAACAGATATCCCACAACGGATACATGGCCCCCGTTGCCGTCGCGTTCGCGGCGCAGCCAGATACAACCAACTTAAAAGGAATCGTTACTGAGCTCCGTGCACATTCCGCGACGATACAGCAGCAGATGGCCACGTTTGACCCACTCAGGCCCAGGCAAAGGAGATGGACGACGCGAGCGAGGACGGGGTGTTTGACTTGCAGGTACGTACTGCTGTCTCCCTGGAGCTATTGCACCGCCCACTTCTTCTTCCTTGACCATTTTATACGCTGGCGAGCATCTAGACTCGTTGTATTATCCGCGCTAGAATATTAACCCATTTTCCTGCAGAGAGAGAATTAATCACGCTAATTCATTTTGTCTTGCCCAGGTCTCGCCGTGTTAAGTGTGATGAGACCACACCTCATTGCAAACGGTGCGTAGTTGCTAATCGCGACTGTGTATATGACTGGACGTTACGTCCGGCAGGTGCAGCAGCACCCCCAAACGGCCTGACTCCAGTTGACTGGCATCTAAAAGAAGCTATCAAATATTGTGAGTATCAGCATCCCTTGTTAATTTTTCCCTTTTCTTTTTCAGCAGAGAAAACCAGAAAAGCAAAAGTATAAATTGGTACTAACAAGATCACACCAAATCATACAGTCGTGTGTGTTGCTATGCCCATGCATGGATACCACGCAGTAGGGGATCATGCATATGAGTCAAATTACAAGTTCACAATTGATCGCGTCTTTGATGGTGATAGCTTTACGATGGGAATCCTTGTACATCACCTACAATGCGTGTCATCATCCCGAGGTTTGCCAGCGCGGTATAAGACTCTCCCAGATCTCAACCCTGTATGGGGACGCTTGTTTGAGTGTTCTGCGGCCTCTATAAAGAAACTGAATAGCCAAATTGCAGACTCTCAAGGCATCGCAACCATCTTAACCAGAGTTAGCGATTTAATGGCTTCAGAGGTAAGTGGCAAATCTGAGGGTTGCTAGGACAACTTAAAAAAGGACTAAAATAAGGGAAAATAAGGAAGTCTTTCATATACTAACAATTACACGCTTATTAAAACAGCTTATCTTGGCTATAGGAACATGGAGAGCACACGCAGAGGGTTATGGATCCTTAGTTAAAGCCTATGGTGGCATCCAATGGCTGGCGAAGCAAGGTACTCTTCCAAGAATGTCAAGCCAGTATGCTTTAATGTAAGTCGCTGTATTTACATTCCTTTCCTCTAAATATTACCATATCTTCAGGCGTTCTACATACTAATATCAGCACTTAAGTACATCGACCATGTGCAACACAACCAGCCCGGCATGTAATCAGATTAAGGGAATGTCTTGGGGCAACTGGTCGGATATAGACATCGCACTCTCTAACAACCACAGTGGCTTCCATGGATTTCCATGCCCTACAGTACTACTGCAGGTTATTATTCGCATCACACATCTCCGAACGCTGATGGCCGCTGGCGCAGTTCCTGTCCAGCGAGTCAACCTCATAATGATGGCCCACGAAGCCTTGCACAAGGTACAAAATTTCGACCCTGCAAATGGAATGAGAAGTACTCTACCGACGATGAGCTCTACAAGACCGCGGGCGAAGTATTCCAGATCGCTGTTGCCCTCTACGGTATCTTGTCACTACCAATATGGTTAGGCGACGTATTCCTAAGCGCATCGAAAGCCTCAGAGGCTGGGTCGCCCGTTACAGCCAAGTTCGAGCCCCGCGAGCGGTGCAGAGTTTTATCACAGTGTCGCGACCGACTCCTTTGCCTATTTGTCAAGGCACAGGCAATTCTACCCAAGTCAGAAGGTCTCATGTGGCCTGCGGCAGTGCTTGGTGTTGCAGTACACGGGTGCCCGCGGGATCAAACAGTGATTAAGGAGTACCTTGAGTGTCAGCAAAGGCTGTTTGCAGCCGACGGTGGAGCATACAGCCTCTATGAAAAGCTGGTTTTATTTTGGGAACAGAGTAAAACGCAATGGGATGACTGCTTCTATGAGCCTATAAGTTGTCTTAATTAAGATCCTTTTAAATAAAAAGCTCTCTATTACTATATAAATTAGAAGGCTTCTGGTGATAGTTGTGGAGATCTATGTACCAGGGTACTGAGGTTGACTGTGGGCGGCGCCACGACCTCCCTGTTTGGCCTGCTGTTATGTTTAAACGCTAGTATCGTCACGTATAAATATAAGTAGCAGTAGTGAATCAGTGATAGATAGCCCGAGTTTTTAATAGAGGCAGTGTCAAAGAAGAAAATACGACTCGCGGTCGCTTTCCCATGACAAGATAGATAACCCTAAATCACAACATGTTATCTAACAACATCACCGCTATTTATACGAACGGGACAAGAAGAAGTCATAGTTAAACATTTATATTAATTATACTGTTCTAGTAAGTAAACTTTCGGCTAGAAAATATGTCCATCTAGATCGGATGTGGGGCGGAGTAATGCGGGATGTAGACGGTTAGGCAATATCGCGCATCGTGGTATCGCCGCAAAACATCTTGATATTTAGCCGCTTTTTTTTTTTTGGTATAATCAAACTGGTATTCCCGCAAAATGACGTCATGAAAGTCATCGAGTACCTATAATACCACCCAATTCTGCGGAAAGGTGATACCCGGAGTGGAGAACAGCCTCTTTCGCAACCGATGCATACAACTGCGCGACTGCCTTCATACGACTACCAAAGACTTTTATTCGGTTGCTAGCCCTTTCATATCCTCTCTTCCTAACTATCCCTGCCTTCTTCGCTAGCTGAATGCCTAACACCCATTACTTGTATCGATTACCGCTATGTTGTCCTGGGTACAAGTACTCAAAGGAGCTATGCGTCGGTCGCAGTTGTATTCTGCAGTACCTAACCAATGCCCAGAGAAGACATTGGGGTCGTCTAACCACGAAAGTATCGACGAATAACAGAATGGTGCGGATGCTATCTTGGGTAACGACGTTTGTGATGTCTACCACCTGCATCGACACTTCGGCAATCTTGTCATTGGTACTGGAACATGTATTTTGATGCTTATCGCACTTGGTTCTTTTTGGCTTGGCAAATTGTGGCAGCCTCATATTGATGAGCAATGCATGAGGCATAGCTCGACGTACTGTACGCTCGTTGTGTTACCACCACTTCTGTCGCCGGCTCTAATGTTCTTCAAGCAACTGTGATGAATCGCATTAGCAACAAGCTACATGACACTAGGTTTAATGGTAAGTCATCTTGCGACTCAGTTAGTCTTGTCATAGTATACTATCCCAGCCAACAGGTACTCTTGGGAAGAACTCCGAGTTTTCTGGCCATTGGGGTGACCCAAATGAAGCCGTGGATAAAGAGTGGCATAAATGGGGTTTTGGTGAGTCTGGTTCGTCTATTTTCTGTCTAATCGTTTTATCCGGCAACATCCCGACTAACAGGGCTCTAGTCAAATATGCCAGCTTTTCTACTGAAGAGTTTGCGTCAATGGGCATGGACTTGGAAGGATCGGCCAAGTTCACTCAGGAATACGGTGGCGGATATATTGGCTTCCTTGAGATCAGTCACAAAATGCATGTCAGTGGCTTTCTACTGTCGTCATCCTCTACGCTAGAGAAGCTGACAAATCGAATAGTGCCTAAACGTTATCCGGCAAGCATATCATCGAGAGTATTATGAAAAGCCAGAAAACAGAAAGTGCGCAACTTGGCTAGACGACAGACCAATTACTATCAAAGTGCACATCAGTAAGCGATTTCCCGTAAGCGGCACCAACGATTCGCGATTTACTAATCTCATGCACTAGATCACTGCTTCGAAATGCTTTGACAAAACATCATGTGTAGCGCTGATGTTGGCGTCATTTCGCACCACTGGGTACAGGATGTCCAAGATCCATTTGCCAACTTTAACACTGTACACAGGTGTCTCGATCTCGAAAGCGTATCGAAGTGGATTGAGGAGCATGAAGTACCGCCACCACCAGTGACGGGGTATCCAATGCCTGCGGGTTCTAAAGTTTGGCCGAAAGCCCCGTAATAAGATGCGCACATTCCAGATGCATTTTTCATATATGATAGCGTCAAGAATGAGCGGCAAGGTACAATGTTTTCTATGAAAAGGAGGCAGTAGTAATGAGCCAAGCAACTTCTGCAGTACCATGTAAATTGAATTGCCTGGGATAGGCAAATGTGTATGACGTGGTAAAGAACGACATAGTGCATAGATATGTAGAAAGTTACTGAGGAAGATATGATTATTCGGCATCTGACAGATATCCTTCACACTATGTGCATCCGACATTTTGAGGGTAGACGGCCATGGAGTCATCATTTGAGGCCCGCATCAGCATTGCCACTCGGCATAATAGACATGAACTCTCTCCGATGCGCACAACGAGCTGCAGCACAGCACAGCATGATGTGGCATAGCGCAGTAGGACGCAATACATCAAGACCATGTCACGATCAAGACGAGGGATCATGATCGACACGACACATCACGGCTGAAGACTGTTCAGCTCTTGACAATACAACCCTACCGGAGTTAAACGGAGGTAACAATCTCGACATCATGCAGCTCTCATTAGGAGATGAGTAATATTAATAGTATATTAGCCCGTACTACCGTGGCATCGGATGGCTAGGTTGATCAAAACCAGGGCATTAGAGGTGGCAAGTCTGGCTATGGCTAATGAGACCTGTCTACGTGGCAAACGGGTTATGTTACATAGAGTGAGGTTTCTACAGCTAACGCCAAGAAATAGCCCGAGACAATAGGACGTCATCGAGCGTACTAGCATGATAGCATTTTCGACACTACTATGAGGGGCTTGGTTACTGATGCGCGGAACGGTACTTGACAGCTCAATCAGGGTGTAACCCTACCTGCACGCATGATGCTTACTTTTTGATTCACTAATCAAAAGCCGAGAGACATCTTGTGAAACCATTCATGCTATGGTCACTAATCAAGTCAGCAAATGTTGCAGTGCTGACGCCTGCCAACTGACATATGCTGGTATCGGTAGCCAGTGTTGATTATGTGGTCACGCGCATGGAGACTGTCAGGTACTCGCGACTCTTACAGATAAATATAAAAGAGCTTCGAAAGACGCACTAAACCAACTTTCCCTTGTAAAACCCCCTCAGCGATAAATACGCTCAACTAGGAGTCGAGTCACGCACTGATAGTACGTTCCTCTACTACCATTCATTCAAATTTATATGAACTAAGAAAGCTAGAAGACAAACCTCTCAGGCATAATGGTCAAATTCACTAGCGTTATCGCTCTTGCCTTCGCTGGCATTATAGCCGCTGCTCCTACTAATAGCTACCCACATTATGGTAGAACTGGTGACTTTGAAGCAGCGAACGAGAAGCGCACCAATAGCTACCCACATTATGGTCTAACTGGTGACTTTGAAGCGGCGAATGAGAAGCGCACAAACAGCTACCCACATTATGGTTTAACTGGTGACTTTGAAGCGGTTAATATATAAGTTTAAAAGAAGCTATTTTTTAGTTAATACATCTTTATTTAGCTTATATAAAACCTTATATAAGATGTGAAAACACGGCCGCTTTAGAGAGCAGCTAAAAAACTTCCGAGAAAGTATTATTACCACGGCAGATGTGGGGTACCCTGATGAGAGAACTGGCGATTACCCACAGGACAAAGCCTTGTAATAACTCTAAAATTCCACGCCACCGTCAATCACGCGACAGCTCCGCAGTTCTCTGGTAATGCGCCTACTACAATGCTTCGCGTTGGCGCCTGATTGGGCCAGCCGCTCTTAGGACCGATCTTATCACAGCCACCCATACGGATATCGAGCCGTGCGCTCGGTTATAACTCGACCTTGATGGTCCAAGCCACTGCGGCATATATATGCATATTGCCCGTGTAAAGAACCTCATTCGGCTTTTGCTCGAGCTCTTTTCAACCTAGACTACCCGCATCACCAGTCATACTATAAGTAGTATGGCACACAGCAAGGCTACTGTTGCCGTAATTGGCCTAGGTGGGCTTATGCATTGGATTTCGCGGAAATGCCGCGTGATGATGCTAACAGCTAGAACCAGGAGCCGTAGGTTTGGTCACGGTAAAGAACCTGGTTGAAGAAGGGTTCGACGTTACGGGATTTGAAGCGAGCGGCTACATTGGTGGCGTCTGGCACTACACTGAAGAGGACAAAACTTCGGTGCTCAAAAGTAGGTTTCTCGGCTCTGTCATGTGGCACTGGCTGACGCGGATATAGCTACGGTTGTAAATATTTCGAAAGAACGTGTTAGTCAACGGCTCCCCTCCTACCACGTTTGAGATGCATTAATGCTGACACTGTCTAGGGATGCTTCACTGACTATGAGTTTCCCGAATCCGTACCGTCCCACGCGAGCGCCGCCGACGTCCAGCGTTACCTGGAGAGCTATGCGCAACATTTTGATCTGGAGAAGCGATTTCGTCTCAATACCCGGATTTCCAAAGTCAGCTATAACATTAGTACCGGAAAATGGGATATCGAAATTGAGGGTAGCGCTGTGCAAACATTCGACAAGGTTGTTGTTTCTACTGGACCTACATCGCATCCCAACATGCCAAAAATACAGCATTCCGAGCTTTTTACTGGTGATTTTATACATTCCCGAGCGTTTAAAAAGTAAAAACTGTGGTCACGTTCACTTAACCCAACCTAACACTTGTCACAGGCCCGAGCTATTCAAAGGCAAGCGCGTCTTGCTCATAGGATTGGGCAATACCACTGCCGATACAGTCGAGGCTCTGCGGGAATATGCTGCGGCAATATACATCTCACATTCAAAAGGAGTCTGTATCGTAAGTGCAACCAGGATAGGAGATAAAACCAGTAGCCCCTGGGCCCGTTTCCGCATCGCAGGTTGCCCTGTGCTCACACATGATTAGCTCCCGCGACGTGATAAGGCTGGCATTCCATCGGATCACAGCATGACTTTACGCATCTTCAACTTTTTAGGGTTCCTGGATCAGTACTTTCCTCGACTATCGGAGTATATGCTGAATAAGATTGTCATCAAGAAGCAAAATGAGCGCTTTACCATCCGACCAGAGTACCGTCTCTCGCCGGCGCTGTCTGTCAAGAGCGGCGCCGTCATCATTTCTGATAATCTCATTGAAAATTTCGAAAACGGCGTCGTTACGTCTGTTCCCGCGACAAAGTCAATCATAGATGGCAAAACAGTCGAGTTGGCAGACGGGACCCGGATCGAAGTCGACAGCATCATCTGTTGCACCGGATACCGCAAAGACTTTGGCATCATGGACAGAGACGTGGACTCGACGCGTCACGCCAACCAGAGATGGGCTGCCGCCGAGGGTTCCTTTGGAAAGCCCCTTCCGCGACTGTACCAGAACATCTTCTCGCTGGATCACCCAGGCTCTCTCGCGTTTACGGGCTGCGTCGCTTTTGTCACCGGAGCCTTTCCCCTCTACGATCTGATATCAATGGTGATAGCGCAGGTCTGGAGCGGCAAATCGGAATTGCCGCCCCTTGAGGAGATGGCCCTGTCAGTCGACGAGCATCATGATTTCGCGTGCACCAGGGCCGAAGGCGGACCGACTCTTGTATCATGGGTTAAACAGGGCGTCTGGGAACCATGGGCACACAAGATGGCAGGCACCGGAATCAGTGAGAACTTGGACTGGGGTTGGCAGGGCTGGAAATTTTGGTGGAACAACCGGAGGTTTTACAACCTCCTCGTGAACGGCATCTACTCGCCATTCTTGTTCCGCGTGTTTGATGGGAAGCGGAAGAAATGGGACGGGGCAAAAGAAGCAATTGAGAGGCTGAATGCAAACACAACGACATAATAGAGGAGGGATATTTAGTTTGGTCTGTCATTCTTATTTACATTCTTATATACAGTATTTACAGGTCTATTTCTATTCTGCCAGAAACGGTTGCGTTAGAGGAGCCGCCGTTTCCCCGTACCATGGATCGGCATTTTCCCGAATACGCTAGATTGGAGGAGCTCGCTGTATCGGCGCGACAAATCAGCCACCACCACCATACTGTGCCGCGCTTGACTGAGGTAGCTTGCGCTAATCATCCGCTCTACATATAATCATCTCGCCGGGAGCTTTAACAGCCGTCCAATACTTCCTTTAAAATACCAGCGAAGCTGGAGGTTATCTGTGATAGCAAGTAGTCGCGCTGGACCAGCACCAAGGCTAGTGGGAGCGGGTCACACTGGAGAGAAATTTATATCAGAAACTAGGTAAACAAAAGTTCTTGGCGTTGACAGAGCGGCGCATCGTCCCATGTTGGGAGTAGTGTCGATACCCAAGCAAGACAAAAGTGCCACTGTCTCGAGACGAGTACGCCCGCATGTGTGCAGTCAGCGGAGACAGGCAATACCTACCTATCTCGCATTGGTCCACACGGCACGGTGCTTCCGTGTGCGTGCTCTGTTGCACCGACCGGGACACGTCTACGGTGGCACATTAGAATAGATTTTTGCAAAACGGCGTTTATGATTTACATTTTGCATCTTTCGCATTTTTCAACCCCCCTCCCCTCTATTCCCACTGAAGGGCACCCCACAGGGCACTTTGTAGCGCCGTACAGGCGCCTTCTAGATTGCCTTGTAACGTGTCCCTAAAGTGCCCTGCCCGACGCTGTATAGGTGCCTTCTGAAGTGCCCCGTAAGGTGTCCCCTGAAGCGAACCCCGGACGGTGACTTTGTGGAGGAAGGCTCATCTGCGGTTGTTGGCAGTCTCTGCAAAAAGAGCAGGGGGGGGAAATAAAGGAAAATGTCGTCGCATGCTGCAAAACTGATGGATACCTTTCGTAGGGTCTCCCCTGTCAAGAGGAACCACCATAGAGCCACAAGGCGCGTCACTTGGACTTTGAATGGGCTCACCAATAACAGGCCAGGTCAATTGATGATGCGACGGGCTTTCCCGCTGCTTTTATGAACTCGTTAAGCTCGACCAGCCACTCCGCGAAGGTAGCTATGGGGGTCAATTGTTGCGTCTGTTCGACTGGCGCGACGATATAGCTACGAGTATCCTACACAGACGAGATATGGGATTTCATCGCGTGAACATTTGTTACTCTGGTCATATTTCGCAGGTGTTATGCCACCCCAGTTGCCCTGTATTTAAGTGGGAGTACAGGGCGCGGGGGGTTGAAAAATGTGAAAACGTAAATCGTAAATGCTGTGTTGCAAAAATCTGTCCCAATATGCGTGCGGAGTGACAGCTCTAATTGTCACCGACACGAGGCTTTGACGCCAGGTGGCATTAAATGTTGGATTGCCAACAGGCGCCATTTCAAGGAAATCAATAGCGCGGGTGGCACTCCGAAGGATTTAGGCAGCCTCGTCTTCCCTGGCAACATTGAAGAGTGTAACTTCGATGCCTACTCGCGGCACGTATATAGTCCTTACAATACATCCCTTGCAGTCGCACTCGTTTATCTTCATCATCTTGTCACTCCTTGTTCCCGCTCACGTCCAGCGCTTTCGACATTAACCCGGCATGGAGCAAGTGCTGCTTGGCAATGACACTGTGGGGTTCACGCCCCTCCCAGGCCTCCTCCCCATTCCGCTGGCGTCCAGCCTCACATCCAACTCCAGCGGCGGCCTCGGCTCTAGCTCCAGCTCCTCGCATCGCCAACCATTCTGTGTCTCGCCCGAAGGCTGGGGACCTCTGAGTAGCAATGCTTCCTACCTGACACCATGCTTCGTCGACGGCGCAATTGGCATCTTATCGATATGTGCAACTGTCTGCGGCCTCGGCGCCGTCACCTACCTCCTAAGGTGCGGCATTGCCGGTAAAGCCCTGGTTGGAAAGTGGCATTTTGCTTCAAAATTGGTATGTTGGTCCTCCCGCCGGCCGTGAACGCGAAGCTCGACAGAATTCGGCTAACCAGGTGCGACGCCAAGGTCACTGTTGCCGCAGTCTTCGGACTGACGGTCACTCAAACGATCAGCGCGGCTCTTAGAGAGCCAGAACATTTCCTTCAGGATGTGTCATTTTGGTCTCTCGTCGCAGTATCGACATCCCTGTTCGTCATCCTCTGGGCGCATTGGCTCGAAAATTTCCGCTCTTCGTGCGAAAACGCCGTCGTTTTGACATACTGGCTTTTCTTTGTCCTCGTGTATACCTTCAAAGCTGCCACGCTTGCTCTGGATCCAGCATTTGGCCCTCGCTCGCCAGAGTTCATCTTCCATTGCATTGCATGGGCGCTTGGGGCAGCGGAGCTGTTTCTTGAGTTTGTTGTGGCTGAGCTACTGCTGAAACCGCGCTTTGAAGGTGAGAGTGGCCACAGCCCTTCGGAATGTGCAAACATCTTCTCAGCTCTCATGTTTACATGGCTATCGCCATTCATGACTTTTGGATACAACAACATCATCACAGTCAAGAACTTGCTTGCTCTCCACCCAGACGACACCTCGAATACGTGTTACCACAGACTTGAGGCCGCTTGGGTTCGGGAGGAGAAGAAGGGTAAAAATCCATCGATTTGGATCACCTTGGCCAGGTCGTACGGTGCCGAACTCGCCATTTGTGGCATCACAGAGTTTTTCAACAACATGCTTTGGATTTTTCAGCCGCTTGCTCTCCAACATCTCATCCAATGGGTGGCTTCCAGGACGACGGAAGTTCCGAAGCCGTATTCCTGGGGTGTATTTTGGGCTTGCGCAATGTTCTTAGCGTCGTTCCTGAAAACAGTGGTCAGTATTCCCAGCCGCTGTTGTGCTGATTCATTCTAGTCCAAGGCTAATTTGTTATTAGTGTTTTCAAAAGAAAATGTGTCAAACAGTCACCGTGGCAACCCATGTTGAGACAGCACTCAAGGTGAAGCTTTATCACAAGTCGATCAAATTGTCTGGTCAAGCTCGCAGCACCAAGCCGACCGGCGATATCATTAACGTCATGAGTGTTGATGTGGCAAAGGTATCTGGTATGGTCGCAGATGCCCATTCGGTCTGGTCTCTAGCTTTGCAAATAATCTTGGCACTAGTTCTCCTATACCGTTTGCTTGGATGGGCCATGTTGGCCGGTGTTGCGCTTATGATTGTGCTAATCCCTGTCCATGGGCTCGTTGTCGTTTTCTACAAGCGATTCCAGGTCGGATACATGGAAGCCAAGGACAAGCGGACGAGACTCATGAGTGGGATTATTGATAATATGAAAGGTGAGATACACGAACCCTGAAATCTCCTCACAGTGCTCACCAGTTCCGCAGCCATCAAATTGTATGCTTGGGACTCCGTTTATGAGGAAAAATTGCGCTGTGTGCGCCACGACGAAGAACTGAAGGCAATGCAAATTCAATCAATCGTAGCCGGCTCATTCAACATTCTCTTCTCTATGCCGAGCTATCTGGTCGCCGCTCTCAGCTTTGGTATCTACGTAATCATCCAGTCGAAACCGCTCACAACCGACATCGTGTTCACTTCGCTTGCTGCCTTCAACATGCTCAAGTCCCCTTTATCTCGACTTCCAAATCTAGTCTCAACCATGACGGAAGGTTCTGTGTCATTGCATAGATGCGTGGAAATTTTCACAGCAGAAGAGCTACAACCTGATGCTGTCACTATTGAAGCGAAACCTGCATCCCCGTCAGTTGGACTGATTATAGTCAAGGATGCCGCCTTCACACCTGGAAGCTCTGAAACCAAAGAGCTCATCAGCATTCCGGACTTTGTATGTCACCAAAACGAGTTTTGCTGTCTCATCGGCTCAGTCGGGTCTGGCAAATCCTCGTTCCTCAGCGGCATTCTGGGACAGCTCCACAAAACAAAAGGAACTGTGAAGCTAAGCGGGACCGTCGCCTATGTTCCCCAGACTCCATGGATCATGAATGGTTCGATCAAGGAGAACATCTTGTTTGGCTCTGCATGGAATTCTGTCTTATACGAAAAGACTCTTAACGCATGCGCATTGCGTCCAGACCTGAAGACACTACCCGAAGGCGATGCGACCGAAGTTGGCGAACGCGGAATTTCCCTCAGTGGGGGCCAAAAGGCCCGAATAAGCCTGGCAAGAGCTGTGTATTTTCAAGCTGACATCTACATCATAGACGATTGTCTGGCTGCTGTAGATGAACATGTTGGCAAGCACTTGATTCAACAGGTTTTGGGTCCACACGGCATTCTTCGCAATCGAGCACGTATTCTTGCAACAAACTCGACCCGTGTGCTTAGAAGCGCTGATGCTATCTACTACCTCCGGGTAGGGCAAATTGCCGAGCAAGGCACGTATCAAAAACTCATGTCCACCGAGACCGAAACTTTCAAACTGGTCAACACGCACCTGAAGCAGCAGGAGTCCGAGGGAGCAACCAGTGGAACTGAGACTTCGCTCATCACAGTCGAAGCAGAGCAATCGTCCCCCCCNAACACCATTGTCTGTGGACACGAAGCACGATCTAGATGTCGCTGACATCAAAGAGGGACTCGCTGAGGTACAAGCTACGCAGGCCACCACTCCGACCGCCATCCCAGAATTCGTCACATATGAAGTCCTCGACGATGCAACGGAAACCACGCCTCTGCTTGCTGACAACAGACAAAAAAAGATTGTTTCAGACACGAACGTAGAAGACGGTTCCGGCCAGCTCGCCAAGGCGAAATCAGAGACCTCAGAGAAGGGGAAAGTAACGATGAATGTCTACAAGGCTTATACATCAGCTTGTGGTCATTTCCAGCTGGCGGCGTGGCTGTGTTTCATGCTTTTATCCGATGCAGGGTCGCTCAGTAAGGAATTACCATGACTAGGATTTTGCACGCTCTGCTGACATCTTCCAGGCAGTGGGTTATGGATACGATACTGGACAGACAAGAACGCCAAGCACGGTGGCAATTACCAGCCCGGCCAGTTCATTGCCATCTATACGGCACTCGGATTCCTGTCTGCTCTGAGCGGAGCTGCCACATCCATCGTTGTCAATGCTTTCTGCCGAATCAGTGCCTCCAAGAAACTGCACGACGATATGGCAGCAGCCATGTTCCGAGCACCTGTGAGCTTTTTTGAGACCACCCCAGCTGGACAGATTCTCAACAGGTTTGGCAGCGACATGTCCATCATTGATGGCGAGATGATTGGGACATTTACGCAGGCAGTGAGCTGTCTGACGTCTATTATGGTCACGCTCGCGGTAGTGTGCTGGTGTAAGTAATCGATTGCATGTTCGCAGCATCAGTACTGACAGAAGCAGCATCGCCCGTTCTCCTAATCCTCGTTGGACCTCTGGCCTACATCTGCGTCGTTCTTCAACAATACTACGTGCGAGCATCTCGCGAGCTCTCTCGTATGGACAGCTCCACCAAATCCCCCATCTACTCTCACTTCCAAGAATCTCTGGGGGGCGTAGACACCATCCTCGCCTATCGCAAACAAGACATTTTCGAGAAGGAAACCAAGACTCGTATCGATAATAACCTCCAGGCTCATTTCCTCTCTATCTACTCCAACCGATGGATCACACTTCGCGTCGAATTCCTAGGCAGCGTCATGGTCGGAGGCGTCGCTGCCTTCGCCGTTGCTGCCACGGCTGCAGGCTACCCGGTCGACCCTGGCGCTGTCGGGCTTGCGCTCTCCTATGCACTTAATATCACCACTGCTCTCACATACACAGTCAAAACCTCTTCTCAGGTTGAAAACAGCCTCGTCGCCATCGAGCGCGTGCTTGAATACACAGCGATCCCCGCCGAGGCGCCCCGAGAAAGCAGTCCCTCTACTGCTCCACTGCCCTCTTGGCCCACGACTGGCGCTATCGAATTCAAGCACTACTCGACACGATACCGTCCCGGTCTTCCGTTTGTCCTGGAAGACCTCAATCTGTCCATCCCAGCAGGTTCTCGCGTCGGGATCGTCGGCCGTACCGGCGCAGGAAAATCAAGTCTCGCGATGGCTCTCTTTCGCATCATCGAGCCTGCCGAGGGCGCGATCACCATTGACAACATCGACACGGCCCGTATTGGGCTGAACGACCTTCGTCCCAGACTGAGCATCATCCTTCAGGATCCAGCCATCTTCGCAGGTACTGTGCGAGATAACCTCGACCCAGCCTCTGTTCGTACAGATGAAGAGCTGTGGGCTGCTCTTGCGCAAGCACAGCTGAAAACCCATGTCGAAAGCATGGAGGGTGGGATCCACGCCACGCTACACGAACGTGGCTCAAATCTCAGTCAGGGCCAACGTCAGCTCATCAGTCTGGCGCGCGTTTTACTTAGTTCTGCCCGTGTGCTGGTGCTCGATGAAGCCACTTCAGCTGTCGACCATCGTACTGATTCTATTGTGCAAGAAACGCTGCGTGGGAAAAGCTTTCAGGACAAGACGATCTTGACGGTTGCGCATAGAATTAACACGATTGTGGATTCGGATTACATCGTCGTGCTGGAAGAGGGTCGAGCCCTGGAATTCAACACACCACAGGCGTTGGTGAAGAAGGGTGGCTTATTCAAAGATTTAGTTGTTGAGGCTGGACTCTTAGACCGTTTTACAGCAGCCTAGTAATGGCAGCCGGTAGATGGTGTATCTAAAGAGTGCTTTGTGGTGTTAAAACGCTGGCGCGCCGGTATTAAATATCTTGATGAATTAAAAACTTGGATAAAAATTTACATATTAAAAGTATTAAAATTCATTAGAACTCTCCTGCCTTACGCGAGCACTGCCGAGGTTGTCATCCGTTCAAGAGATTGAAGCGCCCCATGTTAGCGGTTGGTATAGCGACGGCTAACGAACACAACACCCGCTGAGAATTAATTCCCCGGGCTTTAAATCCGTCTAAAGTATTGTTGAAGATTTTATTAAATGTTATAAATAGCCAAAGCCGCTCCATTCTGATCTCTGAAATGACTCGCAGCTCTCTGAAGCAGCTCGCTACTCAAGCTACCCGGGAGGTGGACCGCAATACAGCACTTCGCCCCCAGCACCACTTCCGTTTAGCGGGTCTCCGGTCAACACCTTACGATTCATCGCCATCCAAGCTTGCACCACAGCCGGTCGCTACCCTTTCACGCTCGCGGGACATGAGAGTTTCCTACTTTGCTCCCCAGCCACCATGAGGCGCTTCTCCACCGCCGTGACCATCACCGACCCGCTGGTCAAGTACCAGAGCCTGCTTTCCGCTGGCGTCTACTCACCCGACCCGGCGCAACACCGTCTGGCCCGGCATCTTCACAAGGTCTACCTCCGGATCAAGGACTACTCGCCGCAAAATGAGTACCAGCAGCGCCTATCGCAAGCTGCGCGCCTCGCTGAACCTCGGAGACCAGAGGAGGGATCGGAGAATGTCCTCGCCGTGCCTAGGCACGCGATATGGCGCAACCCGCTGTTCAAGCACCTCCTGCCCAGCGCCGAGACGCGAGACAGCCTGGCATTGACGCGTGTGTTGCAAAATCACGAGCTAGCCATTGAGATTGACTCGCCCAAGGGCCTCTTTCTCTCTGGAGAGGTGGGCACAGGCAAGTCTATGCTGTTGGATCTGCTCGCCGACGGTCTGCCCCACGAGCGCAAGAAGCGTTGGCATTTCAACACATTCATGCTGTACACACTCGCACAGCTAGAGAAACATCGCTCTGCCAATCAAAACTCAGTACCCAGGCGTAGCAACCAAGACCATTCGCTGCTGTGGATGGCTAAGAAGCTGGTAGAGGAGTCGCCCATCCTCTTCTTGGACGAATTTCAGCTTCCCGATCGCGCGGCGAGCAAAATTCTCAGCCATCTATTCATCGCATTCTTCCAGCTTGGTGGAGTCCTAGTTGCTTCGTCAAATCGAGTCCCTGAGGATTTGGAAAAGGCTACTGGCGTTGATTACGCGAATGCGCCACGCCTAGGCATAATGCGCAAAATCTTTGGGGCTGGCCGAGCCGGCAGCGACTTGTACGGCCAGGGCAGTGATTTCTCAAAATTATTACAAGTACTCAAAGCGCGATGCGACTTTTGGCAGATGGAAGGCGTTCGGGATTGGCGGCGGCAAGAGGATACCGGGCTAAAGGCCGAAGAAGCCAGTGTCCCTGGCCAAACCAATCTGCCCACGACGCCGAAAGACGATGATGCACCAAAGTCCACGGACAAGCCACCGAATTATTTTGTCAAGAGCCAAGAAGACGAATCATGGCCAACCTACGTACGGGAAAAAGCGTTTGGCAACAGTGTCGGCGAGAACTGGACATCAGAAACCATTATTGTGTACGGTCGCAAGGTAGTCATTCCGCAGCACCATGACGGCACAGTGTTTTGGGATTTTGAGCAGCTGGTCGGCACCTTTGGGCCTGCAGATTATATCACGATGGCGTCGTCCTTTCATACATTTATGATTGACAATGTACCAGCCATGTCCATTTTGCAAAAGAACGAGGCACGCCGTTTTATTACGTTTCTGGACGCACTCTACGAAGCACGATGCAAGCTGGTCGTCCGCGCCGAGAGTCCGCCGGACCACCTGTTCTTCCCCGAGACGAAAAAGTCTGCATCAAAGACCGACAGCGCCGCGGACGGCAGCGAACCTGTCGACGACGGCGATGCTACCTACTCAGAAACCATTGCCGAAGTGTACCAAGACCAGATGTCGCCGTTCCGCCCCAACGTGTCCTACTACGACACCAAGAGCGCCACATCGCAATATGACCCCGACCAGGACTCTGACTTCGTGCTGGAGAAGGAGCAGCCGCGCAGGCTCGACTTTGCCAACACGGGCGCCTTCACAGGCGAGGACGAACGTTTCGCGTACAAGCGTGCCACCTCCCGG